>PVKV010011013.1:0-45412 GCA_004027835.1 Alouatta palliata
TACCACGTCCCACTCCCCCTACCTACCACGTCCCACTCCCCCTACCTACCACGTCCCACTCCCCCTACCTATCATGGGCTGAACTTGATTTACAGGTTATCTTTGGATTGTTTTTGGCAGGAGAGGAGAGGCCCATTCAGTTAGGGAGCGGTCAACCTTCTGTTGAGAGACCCCACGGCAGTCAGGTGCACAAAAGGAACAGATGCCTTGCTTCAGCACCTGGAGGACTGTGGGTATAAAGTGTCTAAAAGAAAGCCCAAATTTGTGAAGAAAAGAAAAAAAGCAAATGCAGTATCTGAGGTTCACCATCCAGAAGTGGGAACGCAGCCTAGAAGCAGAAAGGAAGCGAGCTGTTTACAACCTGCTAGAACCTGAAGCTAGAAGGCAGGTGAGAGAACTCCTGGGAGTTGTGGGTTTTGTAAATTGTGGATTTCCAAACTTTGCAGTACTAGCCAAACCCTCACACAAAGTGACAACGTGGGGAGGGAAAAAGACAAGGAACCCTTTGAATGGGGCAAAAACTCAAAGTGAAACTTCTGTCAGCCCTGGCTTTGGGGTCAGCCGATTTAACAAAGCTTTTCATGCTGTATGGGTCAAAATAAAGAAGAAGAGGAATGGCTGTTAAAGATTCTAGCCTCAACTCTGGGAAGAATTTAAATATCAAAGCACCCCCCACAGTAGTGACCCTAACGAATACCAAAGGACATCATTGGTTAACAAATGCTAGGCCTGCCAAATACCTGAGCCTGCTAAAGTAAAAATCTCTGCCTTACCATTAGGGTCTGTGCCACACCCTAAACCCTGCCAGTTTGCCCATGGTGCCAGGAAGCCCATGAAATAACCCATGTGCTGCTTCGAGATCTCATTCCTAGGTTTGGACTGCCACTGAGCATCGGATCAAACAATGGACCAGCATTTGCGGCGAACTTGGCCCAGAAGACAGCAATGGCCTTGGAGTATTACTTTGGAAACTGCATGCTGCCTATTGCTTCAGAGTTTTGGAAAAGTGGAAAGAAAAAACCAGACCATCAAAAATAGCTTAGGGAAAGTGCATCAGGAAACAGGATCAAAGTGGGTGCAGGCACCTCCCTTGGGGTTATTCAAAATTAGATGCACTTCCTTTAGTTAGATAGAATATTCCCCTATAAAGTCTTATATCATAGGCCCCCTCCCCTACTCCAGGCACTGCCGAGATCGGGAGTGGGGAAAAATTGAGTTAGGATGCTAGTTACCAGCTTTAGGGAGAATCGCTCAGGATATTTCAACCAGGGTAAATGACAAATGTCCTATAAGCTTATTCTCCCCAGTTCACCCTTTCTCACTAGGTAGTCACATATGGATAAAGGACTGGAGTACAGCCCCTCTATAGCCATGGTGGAAAGGACCTCAGACCTGATCCTGATCACTTCTGCAGCCGTGAAGGTGGAGGGAATCCCAGCCTGGATCCACCACAGCCATGTAAAAACCCAGTAGCAGCGGACACTTGGGAAGCTACACGAGGGCAATGACTGCAGAATCACCTTAGAAAGGACAACAAGCCCTGCTCCAGCCACATCCCGAAAGCTGGCTGGTCCATGCATTACTGAAGCATGGAGGAGTTTCACCGTGGGACTTGTTCTTTTTAACATTTGGACTTGTACAGTAAGAATATTAACCAATTTTGAAGATTGCCCTCAGTGTGTACACCAGGTTATTAAGGTAGGGCATAAAGTTACTGCCATTCTTTTGTCTTACAGTTATTATAAATGTCCAGGGACACAGAAGGGAACCTGTTTATATAATGGTACTTAGTATGAGGTGTGTAATCCGGGGAATAGACAGCCTGATGTGTGCTAATATGACCCATCAGAACCCCCTACACATGTGACTTTTGAAATTAGACTCCCGACAGGGCGATGGGATAGTCCTACTAAATTGATAGCCAAGACAGAGGAGAGGGGAAGCCCAAAGCAGGTCACCCTAACGTCTGATCCTTGTGCAGCCATCAATGCCTATCCTTCTGGTGGGGGTGTGGGGGCGCTGTGGTTCCCTCAGGTGGGGACAAAGTTACACAAAAGAGCATAAATACCTCTGCTAGAAGGTCTACTGGTGCTACGACTGCCCCTATTGGTCATGTGTCACCTGGGCCACCTGGAAAAAGTGATAAAAATGATGCTGTTAGCCTTGTAAAAGGAGGGACCATTCCATGGGGTGATGTCCCCTGCATCTCAGGATCTCAGGACATTGTAACCCAGTGGAACTAATAATCACCAACTCCCAAGACCCCAAATGGGGAAAAGGGGAAAGTGTAGTGCTAGGAATTGATGGAAACGGACGTGACCCTGAAGTCAGTATCCAGATTCAGGGAAAATCCAGAAACGCTCAGCCCGGCCGGTGTACCACCACTTTTATGATATATTAAATGAACCAATACCCGAGCTTCCAAAAAAGACAAAAAACTTGTTCCTCCAACTTGTTGAAAATGTGGCCCATTCCCTCAATGTCACTTCTTGCTATGTATGTGGAGGGATGACTATGGGTGACAGGTGGCCATGGGAAGCCCATGAGTTATTACCCTCTGACCCTGTCCCTGACCTGACCTCAGTTCAAAGGGTTCAAATCAACAGTTTCTGGGTTTTAAAGGTCTCAATTATTGGGCAATACTGTTTGGCCGGAGAAGGAGCAGGCTTCACTATTCCGGCAGGGAAGCTTAGCTGCCTAGGGCCGCAATTGTATAATGGAACCATGGGCACTGTAAACTGGTGGAGCTCAAACTATACAGAAAAGAACCCCCTCCTAAAATTTCCAAAATTACAGGATGCTTGGGATCATCCTGGGTACCGGAGAGATTGGACAGCCCCTCCTGGGTTGTACTGGATATGTGGACATACAGCATACGTACAGCTGCCTGAAACATGGACAGGTAGCTGAGTCATGGGCATCATTAAGCCTTCTTTTTTCCTATTATCTGTTAAGACAGGTGAGCTGTTAGGGTGCCCGGTCTACTCCGCTAGGGAGAAAAGAAACCTAAAGATAGGAGAATGGACAGATGATGAGTGGCCACTGGAGAGAATTATTGAGTATTATGGGCTGGCCACATGAGCGAAGGATGGCTCATGGGGATACCAGACTCCTATTTACATGCTCAACCAGATCATCTGGCTGCAGGCCGTTTTGGAAATACTCACTAATGAAACGGGCAAAGCTCTGTCACTTTTGGCCTGACAAGAAACTCAAATGAGAAACGCGATTTATCAGAACCGGCTGGCCCTAGATTATTTGCTAGCAGTTGAAGGAGGAGTCTGTGGAAAATTCAGTCTAACCAACTGCTGTCTACACATGGACGACCAGGGTCAAGCAGGTGAGGATATTGTAAGAGACTAAACTGGCACACGTGCCTGTGCAGGTATGGCGCAGATTTAACCCTGAGTCCTTGTTTGGAGATTGGTTCTCATCCTTAGGAGGATTCAAGACTCTCATCATAAGTGTTATAATAATGATAGGTGTTTGTTTGTTACTCCCTTGTTTACTCCCCCTGTTCCTTCAGATGATTAGGGGATTCATCACTACTATAGTTAATCAAAAACTGACATCACAAGTGTATTATGTGAAACATTATCAATCAGTTTATTCAGAGGATCTGGAAAGTGAGAACGAGAGTGAGACCTGTCACTGATATTACAGAGTGGTAAGGGTCTCAAAGGTGAGGGTGAGGAAGGAGACCCAGGCATCTGGGATCACCTCCCCCTCTACTTCCATAATGCATTTCAGTAGAAGAAAAAGGAGACCAACTGGCGCCTCCTGATCCACCTTCCTGTAAATAACATGCTTGATATTGGGGAAACTTTCCAGAAGACACTGTTTTTGCTTAAAACAAGATCAAATCCCCACCCCACTCCTGTGTCCGGACACCAAGTAAAAAGTACATGTGATTTCTAAAACTATAAACCTGAAACCCTTTTATATGGGATGTCTAAAGCTGTAAACCCAGAAACCTTTTCATATGTGGTTCCTAAAGCTGTAAATCCAAAACCCTTTTCACTCATGATATCTAAGGCTGCAAACCTAAGATTCTTCCATGTGGAATATCTAGAGTGTAAGCCTACAAAGGCAGAACCTTCCCTTGTTAAACAAGCTGGATTTAGACAAATCATCGCCCGGCTCCCGGCCATAATAAACCCCTTTTCCTTCCCATTCGGTGTTCAAGAGCTCTGTTTCTCGTGGCTACTCCTGCTACAGTAGCACTAATAAAAAATCTGTTCAAGGAAAAGAAAATGTCAGGAAAGACCGAAGTATTAAAATACAATATATCTTTCTGTCAAGAAAGTAGGCATCCTATATGTATTTGTTCCATGAGTTAAGGCAGGTTCTAAAATTCATTATTTCTGTTGGTGAATTCTGTCCATTTCACTAACTTATCCTGTCAACAGATAGTTCTGATTTCCATGTTACAATTTTAACATCTTCAGCCCAAGGCAAAGTAGGAAAATAGGAAGCAGGGAAGTTATTTTCATTCTGAGTTTTTCCTTCTTCTCTTCCTTGCCTGCCTCTCCTTAGGCACACGCCCATCAAATGTTTGCTTCTTATCAAACTAGCTCAAAGAAAGCATGAAATTCAACCTGTCAAGGTGCAATGGTTCTGGCATCGCTGCTAGGAGTGATTTGCACTTAAGCCAACTTGAAAACTTTAAGATAAAGACTGTTCTTCCCTGGTGGAATTCAAGTCATCAAATCAAGTTGAGGTCTCTTTAGGAGAGTTTTGGTATTACGTTCTAATACACCCCAAGTCAAGTCACCCTACATCCTAGCGGGTATGCTTTGCTTCAATTTAGTCCCAAGTGTTCATATTCCCCACAAAGATCTTTGCCTTCAGAGATTATAAATACCTTACTGCTCATGAATTTTAACCTCTGAAGTTCACTTAAATTCACTGAAGTCTAATTTGCTTAAAAGAATCAAGCTTGTTAATTGTAGAATGTAAGTGTTGAGGACTATGCCAAGTTTTTCTGGATTCTTGAACTTTGGACATTCAAGAATGGCAATTTAAAAATCAATATGGGTTTAGGAATGTTAACCAAATTAACATTGCACTCCTGTTCACACCCTGCCTTTAATGAGTCTTTTTTATTTTCTACAAGGCTGATCATTATAATTATTTATGCCCCAATTAGTCAGATAAAGCAAATTGCTTTTGTTCTATTAGGCAGTATGCTGGATTCAACTTGCATTATGAATACATCTTGCACTTGGTGTTCACTTGCAAAATAAAAGGCAGCCACGTTTTTTTATTCCACAGTTTCCTGAAACCCTATTTACTTTCAAAATTTACTGTTAACTGTTTTTCTCAAGAAGATTTCCTCCTGGCATCAATATCTTGTGAAAAATTCACTACTTTGAAATTCCAGATTTAGTTTTCTTTCAGGGTCTTCTGCTAATTTCCCGAGGTGGCCATGATAAAGTACAAGGCCTGCGAAATGTCTAATGTGCCATCAGTATACTTCACATACCTGAAACCTGTCCACTGCGGTGGAACACTGTAAGACTTAAGGAGACTCTTTCCCTGACTTTAAAATATTACTAATATTTAAAGAACTTCATTGTTTCAGTTTAGGATTAAACCCTATTACTCTTAAATTTCACCCAGAATCTATACAGACCCATGGATTTAATCAATCTTGATTGACTTGATATCTAACACACTCCAGTAATAGCTTCTACTGAAATTTTAATTAAAAGTAAGAAAATATTACAATACTTTGGTGCTCAACTTTTCTTTACAACTGAACAGAAAAAGAAAGTGCTCCTTATTTCAGTTTTTAATTGTGAAGTAAACCATATACAATGACCCTTTTAACATTTAAGTTATGATGCAGGACTAGTAAAATCACAAGCAAGACAATTTAAGTGGAAATCAATCCTAAGCTATTTAACTCACAGCTTTATTAATTAAAACAAGGATCTGATGTTTAAGACTATATTCTTTTGTTAATATTCTCTCTTTATCATTGATCAAAAATAAAGTTCCATTTCCTGACATTACACATAAACCTCTCAGAACAAAAGTACTGTTACTTGATAAAATTTAATTGAACCAGAGATTGTTTTGACACATTTCAAATTTGAAGAATTTAAATTGCAAAGTTCCAGTCTCATTCCTAGCTAACGCCGAAGTGGCTTTTGTCATAATCAAGTGTACACGCATGCACACACACAGAAAACATTTGTAACCACAGATTTCAGGCACTTACTACTTATGGCAGCACCGCTCTAGTTCACAAAAACCTGGCCTTGTTTCTATTTGATCCATATGAGCTTTCCCTCTTACAATCATCACATGAGTTTGACAAAAGAGTTAAAAAAATGTCCTCATTGGGTGGCACTCTGAGAGATGTTGTTTGTGTGGGGTAACAGATTAGCCAAGGTTCTCTAGAGAAACAGAACCAATAGGAGAGGTATATCCAAAGCCAAAGAAAGGGATTTTTTTTTAAGCAATTGGCCTATGTGATTGTAGAGACTGAACGGTTCTAGTGTGAAGACTGACAACAGTCAACGACCCAGGACAGCCCGTGGTCTGGTTGTCACCTGAAGGCTATCTGCTAGAGAATTCCCTCTTGCTCAGGAAACGGGTCTTCCTGTTCTATTTAGGTCCTCAACTAATTGGATGAGGCCCTCCCACATTAAAGAGAATCTACTTTAACCCAGAGTTTGCTGATTTAAATGTTAATCTTATCCAAAAACACTTTCCAAGTTGACACATAAAATTAACCTCACAAATCCAGCCCTTGGCAATGTGGCACCCAGATGCATCTCCTTAAACCGTGCTTAATCTCCAAATGAAAACAGTAACCATGTCATACCTAACCATGTCACACCTAAGGCGATACAACGGTAAGGGTAGCCGAGAGAAAGGAGAATAGACCCAAAGTCAGACAAGCAAGTTTTTTAACCTGCCGGGCTGCTCTGTAACAATCAGAGGAGGCAGGCCTGAGCTTATAAAATCAGGAGTTTATATGGAGTCAGAGGGGCAGAAGGGGGTTTTAGGACTGAGGTAATCTATCCGCTGGTAACAGGCACGGAGATAGTTTGTTAACTTGTAACAGACCTACAATACATTATCCTGTATTTTTGGGGCAGGAGTCTTTTTTAAAAAGAGAGAAGCCAGGAGTTTTTTACAGATATGTGTCAAACAGGAATTTCAGATTAGGGGTAGTTTTAATGGCTTCCACTTGCTATTTGCACCATGATAGTCCCCATTTCAAAGATCACAGAACAATGTGGAGATTCTGCACATTGTTAAATCTGTCTATTCTAATTATGCATTCTGGAACTTCAGAAGTAACCACAGTGTGGGTTTGGGGGCACCCTGGGCGCACTGTGAGATGGACCCTAACTAATAACATGTTGATCTCTGTAAGCCCCTACTGTGATTGGAGGGCCACATGATGATTTGTCTCTCCTAGAATAGTGTCAGTTCAAACCCAGTGTTTTAATATAATGTTTTTATAATTTAAAAACTTTATGTAAAGAACAAAGATTCCTATGTTTCCTCCCTCGTTTTCTAAAACAGAAATTATAACTGATGTTGTATGCCTCTCAGAGAATAAAGAAATTGCATCAGGTTCAACCTCTCTCAGGAAATGGAGATTACTTATTTCAGAAACAAATTCAAAAACATAACTTTTCTGGTCACTAAGCAGCCTACTAAGAATGTTTAGGAATAAGAATGTGAAAAGGCAGAATGCATGAATATAGATTTGTGCTTGGAAGTGACAGAGTGGTGAGACAGGAACTGTGAACGGACTGCAGGCACAGGAGGCACAGAGGGAACTGACACCACAGCCTCGCAGCACGTTGCTCCTGTGGGGAAGCTCTGGAGGCAAGGATTAAGCTCAGAAACGGGCGATGGGATTCTTTTCCAACAACAAATTTCATGGATAGCACGATGACATCTAATCCCAAATAACATAAACTTTCTACCAATAGTCAAGTTAAACACTTTGAAATTCAGTGCATTACCTAGATTCATAGTTTTATTTCACAGTGCTGCTTCACATAACTGGTGAATAAGTACAATCTTTCCAAGCGACAGGAATCTGCCACAGAGTAAAAAAGAAATATTAATGAAAGGATCTGGGAGAACTTCTATAGCAGAGTGGCTGGGTGAGTGTGGGGACTTAAGCAAATTATTTAAGTTTTGGGGGACCCTCATTTCTCAAAAATGAAATTTTGTTTTTGGAAGGAAAATGCTTCTACAGTAACCTCTGGGATTTATAAATGCCTAACAGCACTATCACTAAATTATATTTAAGTTATATTTAAACCTTTCAGACTTTTGTTCATATACATCTAAAATCTCGAAGTTGAAACTGTCCCTGAAGATCAAGTAGTCCAAAGGGTCACCTTTCTTTCAATTTAGCTAACGGCATCTCTGACAATGGCGACTGAGAAGGGAATTTGTGGTTACCAACAACCCCGTTGCAAAGAAACTGTGATCTCTTAATGAGGAGGTTCCCAGCCTCTTGTGTAAATCAACTCATCTGTTTAACGCAGTCAATTTACAGAGGCTCTGAGTCCCCGCTAAACTGGCTGAATAGCCAGGAGACAAGACTGGAGCAATCCTTTTTTGTTGTTTGTTTGTTTTTTTTTCTGACAATTTTTATTTATTTAAGATACTCTACTTTTTAAAAGCAGTCTTAGGTTCACAGCAAAATCGAGAGGCAGGTATAGAGATTTCTTGTATACTCCCTGCTCCCACACATGCATAGCCCCCTCCCTTATAAACGTTCCCACCAGAATGGTATATTTCTTACAGTCAGTGAACCCACAGTGACACTCCATCATCACCAGAATCCATAGGTTTCATCAGGCTTCACTCTTGGTGCTGTACATTTCATGGGTTTAGGGAAAAGTGTCATGGCACATATCCACCAAGGTGGCATCATACACAGTGGTTCCATTGCCCTGAAAGTCCTCTGTGTCCGCAAAAAGATGCTTTACAATCTTTTTACCGCCTGCATAATTTTTACCATCTGCATAGTTTTTTATTTTCCAGAATGTCAGTTTTTATTTTCCAACCATTCAATATGCAACCTTTTCAGACAGGCTTCTTTCACTTTATAACATGCACTTAAGGTTCCTCCGTGTTTTTTCATGGCTAGATGACCTAGGTCCTTCCTTTTGATTAAACTCCATCTGTGATTCTGGTGCACACTGAAGACTGTACCACTGGACATTGCCACAGGATTACAGTAAGCTAGATAGAGCAGAAGTGGGACCGCCTTCTGTTTGTTTTGAAGAGGGCAAGGATGCATTGGCACAACACAAGCTCCTCAACACTTAGACATTACAAAGGGCGTTGGAAGGACAAGATGCAGCACTTTTACCGCTGCAGGCCGTTCTAGCTCCCTTTTTATCATCATAAAGCCAAGGGTAGGAATGAAAATAGTTTCGTTTACTTGGGAAATGTGAAATGT
The DNA here is from genome assembly GCA_004027835.1 of Alouatta palliata. NCBI lineage: Eukaryota > Metazoa > Chordata > Mammalia > Primates > Atelidae > Alouatta > Alouatta palliata. Next base: position 9,452 of record PVKV010011013.1, read on the forward strand.
TATATTATTTTTTTAATAATTCCCTGGTGAACTCACTAAGGAATTCCTAACTCACTTAGGAATAAGGGAGTTCAGAGAAACAAAAAGGATTTTATAATTAAAATAAGTTTCTTTGTTCACACAATCACTTCTTATTTAATGTTAGTTATGTGTCTGGCAAAGCTCTCTTTATTGTGGAAACTAAGGGGATGAGGACAAGAAGTTTCCTGAGTATGTAGAGACTAAGTTCCAGATAGAAAAGGTGGACAGGTAAATGCGCAAAATGAGTTTAAGTAGTGAAAACTGCTATGACGGATGCAACAGTGTGGCAGAACCAGAGAGTGCCTGGGGATAAAGTTAAGGGTCTGTGGAAACTAGGATGGCCAGGAAGGTGTCTAAAGGGAGCTAGTAAGAAGGTCTCCACATGCTGTGGGAAGAGTGTTTAGCAGAATCTATAACACAGTAGTGATAACTATGAAGAGGCCAAACACCATATTGCAAAGCAGTAAGATAGTGTTTATTGGGGTCTTGGGAACTGCAATTTAGTAGACACAGATGTGACTGGAAGCCAAATTGTGTTCCAAAAAAAAGGGGGGGGCTATAGGAATTTTTACAAGGATGCTGAGGGTGATTACACAAGTTGTTTTGAAAGAATTATCACTGGTGGAGATGGATGGCTTAGGACTTCAGTCCACGGTTGATTGATGGTTGCTGTTCAGGAGTTGCAGAGCTGGAGAGATTTAACTGTTTTCTAGGATATTGTGGGTGTGCTAATTTTGCCCAGTTCAAAAGTTCGAGGCAAGTTCCTGTTTTGTCAGGTTGCAGGTTGTGCAGGGAGTCCTCTTTAGACGGGATTCCCACTTCATTTTAGAGCTCTGACCCAGAGTGGTGCTGTTTTGCAAATCACATTTTACAACAGAAAGAAGATGGAGTAGTTGAGAAGATTACAAAATAGGACAAGTGGTAGAAGAGGTCAGAGGGGAGGTGGGTGCTCATCATGTGTCTTTTAGGTTATTCTAAGCAAAAGGGGATTGGATTTTATCTTTAATTACCACACTTCTCCAAGGTAAAGATTGAATTGAAGATGGGGAAATAATGAAATAGTACAAGCAGAAAAACCTTTTAAGAGGCTGTTTCTCAGTTCACAGGTCTTATTGATGAAGTCTTGAGGCAGCAGAAGCTGATACATCAATTTCGAGTCTCGGTTACCTTGAGCTTGTTCATATTGTGTATGTGTTTCCTACACTTACCCGTTTCCCACTTCACTGTGCCACATTTACAAACTATTGAAATTAACGTTTTTGTCATATGTCCTATCACACCTTTTAATACTCTATACTTCTCTTACCTAACTCAGTATGTATACACATCACTATGGGACTTAATAAATTATCATTCCATAAATTGTAACTAAATTTAATTAAACATCTAAAATTTACACAATCTTGAGAAAATCTTTGTGTTTTATCTCACTGTTGAGTATGTGGAATAATTTATTAATATCATTTATAGTTTAGAAATGGATATGGTTTGGCTCTGTGTTCTCATCCAAACCTCACCTTGAATTACAGTTTCCATAATTCCCACATGTTGAGGGAGGGACCTGGTGGGAAATAATTAAATCATGGGGGCAATTTCCCCCATGCTGTTCTCATGATAATGAGTGCGTCTTATAAGATCTGAGGGTTTAAATGTCTGGCATTTCCCCTGCTGGTACTCATTCTTTCTCCTGCTCCCCTGTGAAGTGGTGCCTTCAGCCATGATTGTAAGTCTCCTGAGATCTCCCCATCCATGTGGAACTATGAGTCAATAAAATCTATTTTTTTTTTTTTATAAATTACCTAGTCTCAGGTATTTCCTCATAGCAGTATGAGAAGGGACTGATAAAGTAAATTCATACCAGAAGTACTGGTGTGCTGCCATAAAGATAGCATGAGAATGGAATAATACAGTAAATTCATACCAGAAGTTTTAGTGTGCTTCTATAAAGACACTTGAAAATGTGGAAATGACTTTGGAACTGGGTAACAGGCACAGGTTGGAACCCTTTGGAGGACTCAGAACAAGGCAGGAAAATGTGGGAATCTTTGGAACTTCCTGGAGACTTGTTGAATGGCTTTGACCAAAATGCTGATAGTGATATGGACAATAAAGTTCAGGCTGAGGTGGTCTCAGATGGAGGTGAGAAACTTCATGGGAACTGGGGCAAAGGTGACTCTTTTTATGTTTTAGCAAAGAGACTGGTGGCATTTTGCCCCTGTCTTGGAGATAGGTGAAACTTTGAACTTGAGAGAACAGATTTAGGGAGTCTGATGGAAGAAATTTCTAAGTAGAAAAGTGTTCAAGAGAAATAAAAATGTTTGGAAAATTTGCAGACTGATGATGAAATAGAAAAGAAAAACCCATTTTCTCCCTAATTTTCTGGGGAGAAATTAAAGCCTCCTACAGAAATTTGTGTAATTAACAAGGAGCTGCATGTTAATCACCAAGACAATGGGGAAAATGTCTCCAGGCCATGTCAGAGAACTTCACGGCAGCCCCTGCCACCACAGGCCTGGAGACCTAGGAGGAAACAATGGTTTCCTGAGCTGGGCCTGGGGCCCATCTGTTATGTGCAACCTAGGGACTTGGCACCCTGCAATCCAGCCACTCTAGCCATGGCTAAAAGGGACCAAGGTACAGTTTGGATCATGGCTTTGAAGCGTGCAAGCCCCAAGCCTTGGCAGCTACCACATACTGTTGAGCCTGCGGGTGCACAGAGGTCAATAATCAAGATTTGGGAACTTCTGCGTAGATTTCAGAGGATGTGTGGAAACACCTGGATGTCCAGGCAGAAGGCTGCTACATAAATAGAGTCCTCATGAAGAACTTCTGCTAGGGCAGTGCAGAAGAGAAATGTGGGGTTGGAGACCCCACACAGAGTCCCCAGTGGGGCACTGCCTAGTGGAGCCATGAGAAGCGGAACAACATCTTCCAGGACCCAGAATGATAGATCCACTGACAGATTGCACCATGCACCTGGAAAAGCCATAGGCACTCAATGCCAGCTCATGAAAGCAGCCGGGAAAGGGACTATACCCTGCAGAGGCACAGAGGTGGAGCTGGCCAAGGCCATGGGAGCACATCTCTTGCATCAATGTGACCTGGATGTGAAATATGGAGTCAAAGGAGATCATTTCGGAATTTTAAGGTTTAATTACTGCCCAGTTGGATTTCAGACATGAGTGGTCCCTGTAGCCTCTTTGTTTTAGCTAATTTCTCCCATTTGGAATGGGTGTATTTACCCAATGTCTGTGTCTAGGAAGTAATTAACTTGCTTTAGATTTACAGGCTCATAAGCAGAAGGAACTTGCCTTATCTCAGATAAGACGTTGATTTTTGGATTAAATGAATTAAGACTTTGGGGACTGTTGGAAGGGCATGATTGTGTTGTTAAATGTGAGGACATGGTATTTGGGAGGAGTCAAGGACAGAATGACATGGTTTGGCTCTGTGACACCCCCACCCAAATCTCATCTTAAATTGTAGTTTCCATAATCCCCATGTGTCATGGGAGGGACACTGTGAGTGGTAATTGAATCATGAGGGTGGTTTCCCCCATGCTGTTCTTGGATAATGAGTGAGTGTTGTGAGATCTGATGGTTTTATAAGTGTTTGACATTTTCTCTACTGGCACTCACTCTCTATCTTGCTGCCCTGTGAAGAAGTGCCTTCTGCCTTGATGGAAGGTTTCTTGAGGCCTCTCCAGTCATGCAGAACTGTGAGTCACATAAATCTCTTTCCTTTATAAATTATCCAGTCTCGAGTATTTTATTATAGCATAATGAGAATAGACTAATACAATAAAATAAAACCTCAGATGTTCAGAAAGCAGTTAAGAAACTATTATTTAACTTATATTTATTTTGAAATCCAAATTAGCTACTCAAATGAGTTATAAATAAAACTAATTTGGTTATGTTTCAAAGTTGGGTCAGGTGATTATTACATGATACCTCAATGATCTGAACTTGAATTATCAAAATATTTTACTGAGACAGGAAAAAGAGACAGGAAGTAGAGACAATGTATTTTACCCTGTGCAAATGGCTGCTTCTAAGAACATCAAGCTTTGAGCACTCACAGAAAAGCAGTGCACTGCGTACATTACTCCAGTGAGTCAAGGGAACAGCTGGGAGAAGCAATTGTATAGTAGTCTATATGTGACAGTGGCCACACTACAGCCTAATTTATTTATTACCTCATTATGTTTTTTACTATACAGTTAACTCAAGCACATTACAAAGCATGTAAAAAACATTAAAGTACAAAGGAGGAAAATACTATCTATATTCTCAGCACTCAAAGAAGATATTCATTAATATTTTGAGATACTGATTTCTGAAAATTAATTATACCTAGACCAATATTGGTTTAGTAGTTCTTCTCCTTCTCTTCTCTTCTCTTCTTCTTCTCCTTCTCCTTCTCCTTCTCCTTCCTTCTCCTTCCTTCTCCTTCTTCTCCTTCTCCTTCTCCTTCTTCTCCTTCTTCCTCTTCCTCTTCTTTCTTCTTCATGTTGGGGATTGAGCAGCTTACATCTCTTTATCTTTCTATACATAAATTTGCATCTCATTTATTTCTTGTTTTATTTTGTTTTGTTCTAACCGTTGAGTGGAATACAGCAAACTCAATTTCTCTTATTGTTCTGTCACAATATACTTCTGACACAAGATATAGTGAAATTTCTCCCCACTGACAAACAAGCAAGCAATTCTGCAGCAGACATAGGCTCGATGCCCTCTAATTCAGTTAAATTCTGACACTATCTATCTGGAGACAAAATCAGATTGCAAAGATTGAATACTCATTCCTACAACACAGCCCCATTTCTGATGCCAGTCATACGCCTCAAGTTATTTTGTCTGTGCTTTGGACCAGCTTGCTATAAATTCCCATAACTCCTTGGGTTCAATTTATTTGCTAGAGTGGCTCACAGGACTCAGGGAAACACTTAAGTTTAAAGATTTATTACAAATGATGTATTAAAGGATAAAAACAAACAACCAGATGAAGAGAATGATAGGGCAAGGTCTGGAAGGGCCCCAAACACAGGAATATCTCTCCCTTTGGATGGAGTGCACCTCCCTTTTGGCATGTTCATGTGTTCTTACTCACCTTCCTGAAAGCCCCCACATGTTCAGCAGACTCCTTGAACCCTGCCACTTTTTGGAGAAGCTTACATAGGCATGATTGATGATATCAGCAGCCATTGGGGATCAACTTAACCTTTACCTCCTCTACCCTCCCTGGAGATTGGGGGCAGGATGAAAATTCCAACCCTCAAATCTCATTGCTGGTTCCCCTGGCAACCAGCCCCCATACTGAAGCTACCCAGAAGCCCCCCATCAGCCAACTCATTAGCATACAAAAAAATCACTTCACTTTAAATATTTCAAAAATATTAGGAGTTAAATGACAAGAAACATACCACATGCATATTTCACAACTATAAAAAGGTAAGAATTTTTGATATGTTAAATTTCTTTGAAAATATTATTTCTATGTGTTCTAAAATAGCTCAGTCTATATAAGCATAGAAAATAAAAAGGTAAGAATTTTTGATATGTTAAATTTCTTTGAAAATATTATTTCTATGTTTTCTAAAATAGCCCAGTCTATACAAGCATAGAAAATTACTCCACAATATTTTTTCAATATTGCACATCTGAACTTTCACGAGATTTGCAAAGAAACAAACAGTCCCTGTGCACGTGGTGCTGCCGCTGCTGCCTCCCACTCACCCCGGACCCAGCGCCTGCTGTCATGGTTCCTGGCCAGCTCACCTTATTTAGTGACTCTGACAAAACTGGCCTTGTGGAATTTGCAAGAAAGCTGACTTCTCTTTGTTTGAATCTGGTCACCTCCAGAGGGACTGCAAAAGCTCTCAGGGATGCTGGTGTGGCAGTCAGAGACGTCTCTGAGTTGACAGGATTTCCTGAAATGTTGGGGGACGTGTGAAAACGTTGCATCCTGCAGTCCATGCTGGAATCCTGGCTCGTAATATCCCAGAAGATAATGCTGACATGTCCATACTTGATTTCAATCTTATAAGAGTTGTTGCCTGCAATTTCTATCTGTTTGTGAAGACAATGGCTTCTCCAGGTGTAACTGTTGAGGAGGCTGTGGAGCAAATTTACACTGGTGGGGTAACTTTACTGAGAGCTGCAGCCAAAACCCAGATTTGAGTGACAGTGGTGTGTGAACCAGAGGACTCTGTGGCAGTGTCCACAGAGACGCAGAGCTCTGAGGGTAAGGACACCTCCTTGGAGACTAGACACCAGTTGGCCTTGAAGGCATTCACTCATACGGCACAATACGATGAAGCAATTTCAGATTATTTTCGGAAACAGTACAGCAAAGACATGTTTCAGATGCTCTTGTGGTATGGAATGAACCCTCATCAGACCCCTACCCAGCTGTACGCACTGAAGCCCAAGCTTCTCATCACAGTTCCAAATGGAGCCCCCGGATTTATAAATGTGTGCGATGCTTTGACTGCCTGGCAGCTGGTGAAGGAAATCAAAGAGGTGTTAGATATTCTAGCCACTGCCTCTTTCAAACATGTCAGCCCAGCAGATGCTGCTGTTGGAATTCCACTCCGTGAAGATGAGGCCGGAGTCTGCATGGCCTATGATCTCCATAAGACACTTACAGCCATCTCAACAGCATGTGCAAGAGCAAGAGGGGCTGATAGGATGTCTTCATTTGGTAATTTTGTTGCATTGTCTGTTGTTCACGATGTACCAACTGCAAAAATTATTTCCAGAGAAGTATCTGATGGTATCATTCCCCAGGATATGAAGGAGAAGCCTTGATATACTTTCCAAAAAGAAAAATGGAAATTACTGTGTTCTTCAGATGGACCAGTCTTACGAACCAGATTAAAATGAAGTTCAAACTCTCGTCGGTCTTCACGTAAGCCAGAAGAGAAATAATGGTGTCTTCGACAAGTCATTATGTAGCAATTTTGTTCCCAAAAATAAAGATCTTCCAGAGTCTGCCCTCCAAGATCTCATTGTAGCCACCATTGCTGTCGAGTACGCTGAGTCTAACTCTGTGTGCTACACTAAGAACGGGCAGGTTGTCGGCATTGGAGCAGGGCAGCGGTCTCATATACACTGCACTCGCCTTACAGGAAATAAGGCAACTATTGGTGGCTTAGACACCATCCACAAGTGCTTTTGATGAAGTTCAAAATGGGAGTGAAGGGAGCAGAAATCTCCAATTCCATTGATCAAGATGTGACTGGAACCACTGGCGAAGTTGAAGATTTGATAAAGCCCTGTTTAAGGAAGTCCCTGAATTACTAACTGAGGCAAAGAAGAAAGAATGAGTTGACAAACTGACTGAAGTGTCTGCCAGCTCTGATGCCTTCTTCCCTTTCAAAGATAGTGTAGACGGAGCTGAAGGGAGTGGTGTGGTGTACATCACGGCTCTCTCCAGTTCTGCTGCTGACAAAGTTGTGATTGAGGACTGCAACGAACTGGGAATCATCCTCACTCATACGAACCTTCGGCTCTTTCACCACGGATTTTACCACATGCTGTTTTCTGGTTTGCTTATGTGTAGGTGAACAGTCATGTGTGAAACTTTGAGATTAACTTAAAAAAAAAAAGTACATCTTAATCACCGGAAAAAAAAAAGAAACAAATCAATAAATCTGACCCACACCCAAGTAAAAAAGCAGGCAACAGAAACTGCCTGTGAGAATGATGACATGTCAGACGTAACAACAGAAAAATACTTCAGATAGTTATTAAAAATATGTTCAAAGAACTAAAGAAGCCATGCTTAATAAAGGAAGTTGAAATGATGACCATGTCTCCTCAAGTAAGGAACATCAATAAAAGAACATAAATTATAAAAAAGAAGTAAATGGAAATTTTGACTTGAAAACCACCACAATGAAATGAAAAACTCACTAGAGGGGCTCAGCAGTATATTTGAATGAGAAGAATAAAGAATTAGTGCACCTAAATATATATTGACCAAGATTATACAATCTGAAGGACACAAAGCATAAAGAACGAAGAAAAATAAATGACACTTCATAGAAAATTGGGATGCTTTAAAAAGTACTAACATGCATAATGGCAATGCCAGAAAAGAGAATAGGTAGAAGTGAGATATTTCCAAAGATATATGATAATAGCTGAAAAGTTTCAAATTTGATTTTAAAAACATGAATCTAAACATTCAAGAAGCTCAACAAACTCTAGGTAAGTTTAAAAAGATGCACAGATAAATTATAACAAAAATACTAAAAGTTAATTACAAGAAGATAATCTTAAAAGCAGTAAGAAAAAATAAGTCATCACTAATCAGGTAGCCCCAACAAGACTAATAGCTTGATTCTTGATCGGAAACAACGGAGGCCAGAAGGCAAAGACAACAGTCAAAGAGCTTAAGACCCATTTATGCCTAATGTTCCATTATTGGAACACTGAACACTAAGCATGTGGGATTTATTTCTATTCTACTGCTTAAAATCATTGCCAAGGTTTGCTTTTTCAAATTCAAAAAATTGAAACCTCAGGCATAGAAAGGAATTTTTTTAAACCCTGCCAATTCAGAATCCTAAATCCAGAAATCTTTCAAATATGCTGATGAAATAAAGATAAGCAAAAACTGAGATAATCCTTGTGAGCATACATACCTTACAAGAAATACTAAAGAAAGTTCTTCATAATGAAAGCAAAGGACTCCTAACAGTGATTTGAAACTGCATTTTTTAAAAAGAGAACTGGTAAAAGTAACTAATTATAAAAAATGATAAAAATGCATATTTCTTTCTCCTTTCTCATCTTAACTGATTTAAAAAACAATATATTAAACAATATGCAGATAATTTTGTTTTGACATATACCATTAGAAATGTTATTTGCCAATAACAGAGCAAAGTTGGGGTAAAGTGTGTACTGAGCTAAGTAAATGATTCCAAAGGGTAATTTGAACTCAAGGGAACAAATGAAAAGAAACAGAAACGTTAATTAGTAAGGTTAATGCAACATCTATAAAGACATACTTGCTCTCACTTCTATTCCCAGCTTCCCTAAAAGATATATAATTATATAAACTAATAATTATAAAAATGCATGTTTGAGTTTGTGACATATATAGTTGTAATATGAAAAACAGTAATGCCACATGCAAAAAAGAAAAGGTGAATATGGCTGTATAGGAATAACATATTCACATTAAGTTGAAATTAAGATATTATCGATGTGAAGCAGATACTGAAAAGTTAAAAGGTATATGCTAAACTCTAGTGAAACCATTAAAGAAATAAACATCCATATTCAGTTAAAAACAATAATTAAAATCATACATTAGAAAAATACACTTAATGCAAGAGCATTCAGGAGCTGAAGAATAAAGAAACAAAAGTATCATGAGACATACAGCAAACAAAAAGTAAAATGTCAGACATAAATTCAACCACTTAAATAACAATACAAGATGAAAATGAATAAAAAAATCCATTCAAACAGCGGAGTCTGTCAAATTGAATAAAAAGAAAAAAAATCAAACTGCAAAAGAACAAGATCTAATTATATGTTTTATCCAGAAGACATAACTTCAGATTCAAAGATACAAAGAAATTGAGAGAAAAAGAATGGAAGAAAAATATATCACACCAACAACCATAAGAAAGCTGGAGTGGCTATGCTGATATCCCACAAAATAAATAAGAAAAGAAAAAAAATGTGACTAGATAGAGGGGAACTTTATAATAATAAAAAGGCTCTATCTATCAGGAAGATATAACGAAGCAGATACGTGCCTAAAAATGGATCTCCAAATGCATAAAGCAAACTGACAGAAACAAACAAGGAAGGGAGAAACAGACAACGCAACCATAGTTGGAGACTTCAGACTTCACTTTCAAAATTAGATTGACAAATACGCAGAATTTCAACAAGGTGACGATATAAACCTACGAGACCTAAATCTACAAAACACTCCACCCAACAAATGTACAATATAGATTCTTTTCAAATACACATGGAACTTTTTGCATGGTGGATCATGTGCTAGACCATTAAAAAAATAAATAAATTTAAAATAATGATAGTAAAACAAAGTATGTTCTCTGACCATGATGAAATGAAATTATCAACCAAAAACAGGAAAGAAAAATGCAAAACACAAATATGCAGACATTAAACAGCACACTCTGGATACACTGTAATTAAAAAAAAAGAAAATTAAGAAATATTTTGAGATGAGTGAAAAGGAATATACAACGTACCATAACTTCAGATGACATGACCTTATATCTCGTACATGGCAAATCCTAAGAAATCAACTAAAAACGTTAGAACTAATAAACAAGTTCAGCAAGTATGCAAGAAGCAAAATTAATAACAAAAATCAATTCTATTTCTATATACCTGCAGAGAAAAATTTGAAAAGAAAATTAAGAAAATAACTGCATTTACAATAGCATAAAAGAGGAACATAATTAGGAACAATTTTAACAAAATAATCTCAAAGTCTTATTTTTTAAAACTATAAAACATTGTTAGAAGAAATTTAAGAAGATCTGAACACATAGAAATGCCTCTTCTATCCATGAATCAAAAGACTCAGTATTGTTAAAATGATAGTATTCCCCAAATTTATCTACAGATTCAATGAAATTTCTTTTAGAATCTGAGCTTGTTTCTTTGTAGAAATTGACAAGCTGTTCCTAAAATTCCTATTAACTCAAAGGATCCAGAAATGCCGTTAAAAGTCTTGAATCCTACTGAATCTACTTGAAGAAGTAAGAGATGACAGACTTACACTTTTTGATTTTAAAACAAAGCAACAATAATGAAACTGTTGTGGTACCGGCCTACGTATCCCAACAGAGCAATACAACAGAATTGAGAGATCAGAAGTAAACCCCTGATCCATGGTCAACAGACATTTTAAAAAGGTAACAAGAATATTAAATGGGAAAAAATAGTGTTTTCCACAAATGATGCTGAGACAATTGGAAAAAATCATATGAAATAGGATCCTTGCCTCACACACTATACTAATATAACCTCAAAATGGATTGATGGTCTAAATATGAAAGCTCAAAAGTATGAGAATTTTAGATGAATAATTAGGGATAAATTTTTGTGTACTCGGATTTAGTGATGCAGTCTTAGATATACCAAAAGCATAATCAAACAAGATATAAGTAAATAAATTGGAGTTCATTAAAATGAAAAACCTCTGTGCCTCAAGGAACACTATTAAGAAAATAAAAAGTCAACCCACAGAATGGATGAAAATATCTGATAAGAAACTTGTATATATAAAATACATATGCATAAAATATATGTATTTTATGAACACAGACATACATATGTATATATGTAAATTCTTTCAACTCAATCGTAAAAAGGCAAATGAGCGATTAAAAAGAAAATGGGCAAAGGGTCTGAATAGCTGGTTCTCCAAAATAATGTATCCAAATGACCAATAAACACAGAAAAAGATGCTTGAATTGTTAGTCATCAAGAAAATGCAAACCCACAGTGAAACTGAATTAAAAAGGAAGAAGGCGAGAATGGAATCATCTTGAAATCTTTGGCTTAATCATTTATTTTTCATATCATACCCACTAAGATGGCTAGTATCAAAAAGTCACATATCTGTAAATGTTGGTGCACATGTAGAGAAATTGTAGCCCTCATAAATTTCTGAAAGGAATGTAAAACATGGTAGCCGTTTTGGAAAAATGTTTTACAGCTCCATGAATGGTCAAGCATAGAATTACATTGTAATCCAGCAATTCCATTTTTATGCATGTGTCCAAGAGAAAAGAAGACACAGGTCCACAAAAGGCTTACACATAGATATTTATAGCAGCATTATTCTTAATAACCAAAAAGTAGGAACTACCTAGATGTCTACAAACTAAAGAATGGATAAACAAAATATGATAGAACCATACAATAGAATATTATTCAGTTACTTAAAGTAATGAAATACTGATCTGTGCTATAACATGAATAAGCTTTAAAAACAATGTGCTAAGTAAAAGCTATAAAATATAGATTTTTATATGGTTTCATTCACATTAAATATCCAGAACAGGGAAATCTGTAGAGATAGGAAGCAGATTAGCAGTTATTTGAGACCTGGAAAACAGGTGAATAGGGAAGTGATAATATATACACATTTCTTTCTGAGGTAATAAAAAATTCTGAAATTGATTTTTCAAAAATTTCACAACTAATACATTATCGGGTTTTTTAAAGTTCACAACTGTGTGAACTAAAAAAAGTTTAACTTCACATTTTAACTGGATAAATTTTATGGTGTGTGAATTATATATCGATAAAACTGTAACCAGAAAAGGTGAAATTTCTTAAATATGCAAAATGAATGACTCTAATGGGGAAATTGAATTAAACAGGAAGAAGGCGAAAATGGAATCATCTTGAAATCTTTGGCTCAGTCATTTATTTTTCATTACCATTACTGCCTGTGATTTTAACAGAGTCAAGATTGCATTTTTCATTTCTATTTGCCAAATCTAGCACAATGACTAATGCACTGATACAATAAACATGAGTATCGAAATCAGATGCTACAGAATCATGATTACTCAAGAGTTTATTTCTATCAAAATTAGCTTATAGCAAGGGATTGCTGGCTGCAGGCTATTCTGCATCCGCCCTAAAGGAAAGCCTCTCATGGATCTCAGTAATGAGGGGCAACCTTGAGGGAAACTTGACTGTTGTCCTTACACCTTATTTGCTATCATAGGTCGAGTCCAACCTACCGCTTAACAGAGTGCTTTGCATATAATAAACATTTACTGGTATTTACTAAGTGGATGAATCATCTACCACAGAAAAGCAAATGTTAATACGTCCTTGATTTCTTGCACATGCAGGACAAAAGAGGCATCTCCTTTTTTCCCTTTAATTGAGAATATAAAGATTGACAAACAATGAGTAACTTCACTTTTTTTTTTTTCTGAGAATGGAGTTTCACTCTTGTCACCCAGGCTGGAGTGTGGCTCACTGCAACCTCCACCTCCTAGTTTCAAGTGATTCTCATGCCTCAACCTCCCGACTAGCTGGCATTACAGGCACCCGTCACCACGCCCAGCCAATTTTTATATTTTTAATGGACATGAGATTTCACCATGTTGGCCAGGCTGGTCTTGAACCCCTGACCTCAGGTGATCCACCCTCTTTGGCCTCCCAAAGTGCTGCGATTACAGGCGTGAGCCAACGTGCCCAGCCCTTCACCTTTTAATAGGGCCATTATCCATCAAAGAAAGGCTGTGTTTCCATTTTGAATGTGATAGCCTAAAATGCCATTAGCCTATATAAAATTCTATTAGTCTATTCTCTGGTCCAATTAAATTTCATTTACTAAGCATTGAACAATAGGCCCATTCATTCCCCCTAAGAATCATTTACTGACAATCCTTCAAATCATCACTTTTTCCCATCTCTCCTTCTTCCATGAGAAAGGATATACAGGCATCTGGACATCACTGAGTTATTGAGTAATCACTGTCCTGTGATTTTTTTCCCTTGTGCATATTAAATAAATTTGTATGCCTTTTTCTCCTATGAATCTGGCTATTGTAAGTTCACTTCTAGCTAACCTTCAAAATAGGATAGTGGGAAAGCTTTATCCCTTTCCCTTACAAATCACATCACTTTCATTCTGTCTTTGTATCCAGTTGTTCTCTGTGGCTGTCATTTGTTGATTTGGTTTTAACATTCTTTCAAACTATTGATACACAGGGAATATGCAAGAACCTAAAGCATGTTTTTCCCATAGTTTGGTTCATTTTTATTTCGTTGATTTTTGAACCCAAATTTAACACTATTTGCCATCTAATTGTATTTGCCTTGGCAGATTTTTTTACACTTCCAGTGTCAACTTTTCTGACTCGTCAAAATATCTCAGCGCTGAATGAGATTTACCAAGTACAGAAACACAAAAAAGATGCCTGAAATAGTTATGGTGAGTTCATACATGACTGAAGAAAATTGCATGGAATTTTGTATTAAATGTTTCACAATTGTAGAGTTGGACATTTAATAAATCAATTTTTAGATGTTTTACAATATGATACTCCAGAATTCCATGAAGAACCTGTAATTTATTACTTGGAATATAATACCTTTTGTTTTACACTTACACCAGACTCTGGAGGAGGAAATCATATACATGAGAGATACCCAGAAAGTGAGTAACTCTTCAAGAGGTGGCTCAGAATTCCAGCTTTTATATGATACCTTCAACAAAAAATAATAAATGTTTAGATGAGTGATAAGGCAAAGAAAAGGACCTTGAGCTTCTAGGGGTGGGAAATTGTGGAAGAGCAAACATAGGATAGATTATGGTCAGCTATTAAGGTTTGTTAATACATTTTTCTGGTGTGGCTCCAGGCTCATATGATCTAAAATTACCTCTGTGATAAAACTTTGTCCTTCCTGGTGGAAAGGGGAGAAGGGACACCTTTACTTTTGCAAATTTATGCCCAAGACGGAGAGCTTGTCTTATGTCTACTTCTTCCCAATTGCCTTCAGCTCAAAATAATCCTCATGCTAAAGTGGCTTATTTTGGGGTGGTATATTCTGCTACCCTTCAAAAATTGCTGAAGACAAATGTACGTTACACAGCCATACACACACCCGTTCATATCATACAAATTAAAGAACAAAATAATTTAGACCATGTTTATCATCACTGAAACGGAATAGTAAAATAAGAAGCTTTTGTTTGTACTTTTCTCCAGTGAAGGATCACCTTATGCTATCAAACTAATACAAGCCGTCAAACTAATATAAGCACCTCTTCTCTAATGTAGAGATCAGTCCTGGATTCCACTTAAATTAAAGCAATATATTTCATTTCTAAAATTATTAATGAGCTTAGCCTATCATGGATAAAACTCTTCTAATTATCTTCCAGAGGTGTACTTGGTAGGACTTTCTGAAAAAGAACCAGATTCATTGTCTGGTTTGCAATTGCTTAGGCTGAAAGAAAGCTATCTTTGATAACTTTAATCACATAATTTATGCTTAACATTTTAGTAGTTGCTATGGAGACTTCAGATCAGTTTCATATGTTAAATATAGCGTTCTTTTACTTGTACCTAATTTACATTTTAAAGACCTAATGTCTATCACTTCTCCTCTAGTACCCTTGGTGATAGTAGCCTTTTAATGTGTTAACCTGACATCTTCAATGCTGTCCACAACTCTTTTCTTCCAAAACTGATTTTAGAACTCACATAAAATAAGTTTGCTAAATTACCAATAAAACGGTTTACATTTTTATTTCTTCCTTAAAAATAGTATGCTATTTACAACATTCACACAAGCAAAGCATTATTATTGACCAACTATCTAATGATTTAAACTCCAGTCCTTTGTAACAAATATCATAATTATGCATGCAAAATGATACGGTGGAAGGACGACCGCACATGAAAGATGATATAGCTTCTCCCTTTGTCTCACTAATTTTATGTACATTCAGCTGTCTCTAGGACCATTTTATTCACTGATAAAATGAGGATAATGTTCATTGTATCAAGCCCACAAGTTTTGGTGAGCACTGCAAACTAAGTGCATGAAAGCACTCTATTTAATGGAAAAGTTTTGTGTAAATGTTATCTATTATATACTTCCTGTAGATTCAGGTAGGATGAAATGTATATGAATATTTAAACAAACAAATATGGCAGCTAAATGAGACAACTGAGGAACCCCTGTGCTGCAGATTTGGTAGGACCTGGTTTACATTAATGTGTGATACTTCAATCGTGCCCTCAGATAATGTTCTTCAGCCTATAGTGGTTTTATTCTATTCTGGTATGCTTGTGACTTGAAAGACACTGGGATCCCTTGCTGCGCTTTAAAATGCCTTATATTTATGTTGTACAGAAAAGGGCAATAAGACGTTTTCAACCAAAGTATGCTCCCTTTAAATAAAATAATAATAAAAATAAATGAAAAGATGGGACAGCAATTTGAAAGTCACAAAGACTTGCCATTGATGCTTAAGAAAACCTATCACAGATATTGCACTTTTTAATTATGATTTTACTTTCTTCTTTGACTCGAATTGGTCACCATATTTGATATTTAAAAGAGAAAAGATATGTATTCGTTGAGTACGATTTTTCTGCAGAAGTAATTATTTGTCTTAATGCTTCATCCAGATACATTGTCCCCAATTAAAGAAAAAAGAAATTGAATTGTTGCAAATACTGGAGGATAGTGGCGTCTTTAAGAGGTAGAAAAGAAAAGGAGAATGTTTGTTGCTGCATTTCTTATTTTTGTTGTTGTTGCAACTTATAAGTTGCAATAAATAGTTCATTTCTTTTGGGAGCATGGTACTCAAAGGAAAATTTAGAATATTCTGGAATGTATGTCCATAGGAAATAACAATCTCGATTATTGCAGAAAGTTAGGACTAGAATAACATAGAAAATCAGCATTTAGATAATAGCTAAAGGTCTGGGAATATAAGCAATTGCCCAGAAATAGTGTTTATTTTAAAAAGGAAGATTTCCAAGGAAGAAACTTTGTAAAATGCTAACATTTAAGTTGAAAAGACAAAGCTGAAGTGGATATAGAGGTTTTGCCAAAAGTAGGTGAGGAGGTAAAGTTGCTGATGTCTGATTTAAGTTCTTGACTCACGCGTGTAATCCCAGCACTTTGGGAGGCCAAGGCAGGCTGATCACTTGAGGTAAGGATTAAAGAATGGCTTCGCAGAAACCCTGTCTCTACTAAAAATACAAAAATTAGCCCAGCGTGGTGGCGTGTGCCTGTAGTTCCAGCTACCCAAGAGGCTGAGGCAGGAGAATTGCTTGAACCCGGGAGGTGAAGGTTGCAGTGAGCCGTTGTCTCACTGTACTCCATCTGGGAAACAGAGCGAGACTTTACCTCAAAAATAAATAAATAAATAGGCCGGGTGCGGTGGCTCACGCCTGTAATCCTAGCACTCTGGGAGGCTGAGGCGGGCAGATCACGAGGTCAAGAGATCGAGACCATCCTGGTCAACATGGTGAAATCCTGTCTCTACTAAAAATACAAAAAAATTAGCTGAGCGTGGTGGCGTGCGCCTATAGTCCCGGCTACTCGGGAGGCTGAGGCAGGAGAATTGCTTGAACCCTGGCAGCGGCGGTTGCAGTGAGCCAAGGTGGCGCCACTGCACTCCAGTCTGGCGCCTGGTGATGAGTGAGACTCTGTCTCAAAAAAATAAATAAATAAAAATAAATAAATAAATAAATAAAATTAATAGTAATAGTAATAGTAGTTTAAGTTCTGCTCTTTATCCTGCGTCTCAGCATAGGACTGCACACATCAAAGAACTGGTGTCTCTTCCTAATTCATATGCAGATTCCATAAGGCTTAGTAGCATCTGTGTTGGGAAAGACAAGGAAGGCTTTAGGAAATACATGGTTACAATGGTGGGAGAGACGAAAAAAGCTACGCATTTCAGTGACTCAGAAAGACTTTAAGAGGGCTGGTGAAAAAGCCTACTTTATACCTAAGTAAGATCCAAGACATATAAAGAAGTCTCTGAGAGATGGAGAAGGATCCTGTAGATAGAAGCCTACCAATGGTTCAATGCAGCCTCTGGATCATGGTATTTTTGCTTATTCATGTATGGAGATTGAATATGATTGCCAAGTTAATTGGGAAGGGATCACTACTGAATAAGCTGTGCTCTAAGCCAAGCTATTGCTCTGCCTGGCAAATTTAACTTTTGAATATTCAAACTTCTGTTTTTATTTACCAAGAACATCAATCAAAAAAAAAGACAAAGGAAAACTTTTGAAGGACAGTAACTAAATATGTTTTACCTAACAATATGATGAGCAAAATTTGTAAATCCAAGATAACATGATTTTTTCCCCTTGCCAAAAACCTCCCCCGGAAGTGTTTTCTCTGGTGCTCAGGCTGACAGCAAGAGCAATGATGGATTTCCATCAGATCAATTGTGCACTGAGGTTTTGAACATTGTGTGTGGGACTTTGACTTTAAACAAAGATGATATTTCTATTTATAATAGCATCAAGGTGCATGACATAATAAAACCAATTTTGAAAATTGGCTATTGCCCATGACCACTCTCTTAAAATTTATTAGTATATAAAGATAAATTGCTAGAGTTTTAGTTCAAGATACAATGGAATAATCACACAGTGTCTCTCAAACTATGCATGAATAAAACTTGGAAGCAATGCTAGAGCAAGGTGTTTTAGGATTCGAAAGTAAATACTATGAGGTTAATTAAAGGAAAAGACCAGAATTTAAAGTGCTACCTAAATGGCCATGAGATTAACATTTTTTCCTCCTTTTCTATCCCTAGTCTAGTCTCAACACAGCCCCAAATACTGGAAATTGGCAGAGAAGCCCTAACATTTTGTCTCAGAAGGAAAGGAAAGCCCTCACGCTCAGATAAAGGGAAAAATCCCACCACCACATCCCCTCAAGCTTTTTTTTCTTAATATTTTCTTCTTGGGCCACTGTCCTTAAAAGATTCTGTGACAGTAGAAGTAATGGGAACTCACAAGGCCCAAAATTCTTAGGGAGCTGATGCTTCTTCTCACATCAGAAATGCTATGTTCCCAAAATGGAGGAAAAACCCACACTAATTTTTTTTTCTCTTTCTGTCCTTCAGGCACTTGTTTCTGGTTGTAGGCACAGTCACAGCAATACACAGCAAGGGTAACAAAAGCCCCAGCTCTCTTAATGGGGAACTAAAAGGGGAAACACTGGCAATTGGGAAACACTGGGGAGATTACGGAGAAAGAAGAACTCCGGGAAACAACCCTCTAAAGTTGCCTATGAATTCCTGGGCTTTCCTGTAAGCTATTTGTGTGTAGATCTGCTCCTCCTCGGCATACTAAAGAATGAGAGACCTGAAATAAAAGGCAGTTCCCAAGGGCCAGACTGGATACAGAGTGCCATGCACGTGAGATAGTTTAAAATAACACTTGCAGGAATTTGAAAGTTGAAATTATGTTGAAGCCAAAGACCACAGAATGCATGCTGGAACTTGCAACCTAAACCTAATTATGTTGACTACCTGCTAGAAAAAAAAAAAAAATCTATATTCTCCACAGGATTTAAACAAGATTCATAACATAGTATTAAACTATCTAAGATACAATACAAATTATACAAAGAAAAAGTATTACATCAACATACATAGGCAAAGACATTCCAGAAATGTCAAAGACAAAACAACACAGATGTTTGAATTATATCACAAAGACTAAAAGCAACTATGATAAAAATGAGTCAAAGTTGTCATTGGAAGTGATTTCGAAACAGCTAGGAAAAAGAAGCCCTCGGCAAAAAAAATTATAAGATATAACGATGGGGCTGGGGGGCTTAGTGGTGTGAGCCTATAGTACCAGCTTCTTGGGAGGGAGAGGTGGGACGATCACTTGAGCCCGGAAGTTCAAGGTTAGCCTGGGCAAAAAACTAAAAAAAACAAAACAAAACAAAAAAAAGATATAAAGATAAACTAGATAGAAAATTCAGAATTAAAAATTGCAGTAAGCAAGAAGAAGATGGGAAGGGCAGAAAGAAGAAGGAAGAGAAGGAGTGGGCAAAGAGGAAGGGGAGAGAGAGAGGCAGGAGAGAAGGACTTCTAACTGGATGGCACAATGCCAGAACAGAGAGCAAGAGAGAGTCAGGGAAAGTAAAGGTAGATCAGCGTAAATGATTAAACCTCAATTACACAGAGAAATATACTTTTAAAAATGAATGGAACCTCAAGGACTTGTGGGACAATAACATATATCAGCAGAGGGCTGTGAACACAGAAGTATTTGAGACGGGTCTCAGTCAATTTTGAAAGTTTACTGTGCCAAGGTTAAGGACACACCCATAAAACAGCCTTAGGAGGTGCTGACGACATGTGCCCAAGGCGGTCAGGGTGCAACTGGCTTTTGTGCATTTTAGGGAGATGTAATACATCAATCCATACATGTACAATGGACTGTTATTCCTATCCAATAGTACCAAATATTAAACGCATTTAATAAAGACATCTTCCAAACAGGTTTTGTGTGGGTGATAAGGCCGTTTTATTTCGCGTTTGGTGCAGGTGAGCGGAATCCAAGAAAGGACAGGCACAGGGGGTAAGCATGGGAATTGCATTTATAGGTTGGGGCAATTTTTGGGGGGCGGGGGTGTTATAGAGTAAGATCAGTTACAGTTGTGGGGGATAGGGGAAAGGAGTATACATCACCATAAGTTCAGTTACAATGGCAGGTGGCGTAAGGCTGGAGAGTAGTTAAGAAGGTAGGGTGGGGCGAGGAGTATTCATATTATCATAAGAACAGTTAAGATGGCAGGGTGGAGTAAGAAATATTCACATTATCATAAGAAAAGTTAAGATGGCAGGTTGGTGTGAGAAGTATTCACTGTATCATAAGAACAGTTAAGATGTCAGTGTGGGGTGAGAGGTTCCTGGGGGTGGTGGAGGGGAGGGGGAAGCTCCGGCTGGGTGATTAGGGATAATGGTGAACACAGGCAGGGCATGGAGGGCTGATCAGCCAAGTCAGGCAGGACTTCAGAATTTCTGAGTCCAGGCTTGCACATGGAGAACCGACATGTACATTGATCAAATCTGGAAAGGCAGGATAATTTGAAGTGGGTGTTTCTAGGTGACAGATTTAAGTTCATAGATTTAAAGATTTTGTGATTGACAATTGATTGAAGGAGTTATTATCTAAAGATCTGTAATCAATAGAAAGGAATGTCTGGGTTACAATAAGGGGCTGTGGAGATCAAAGTTTTACCATGCAGATGAAGCCTCCAGGTAGCAGGTTTCAGAGAGGATAGAATGTAAATGTTTCTTATGAGACTTAAGGCCCATATTGATGTTAATGCTGGTCAGCTAGTCCCAAACCCTGAGTGGGAGGATACCATAATGAGGCATATCCAAGGCCCCCTTCTATCATGGCCTGAACAATTTTTTCAGGTTAATTTTGGAATGCCCTTGGTGGAGAGAAGGGGTCCCTTCAGATGGTTGGGGGCTTAGAATTTTATTTTTGGTTTACAGGGGTACTGATTAGCATACTCTTCTCATACTGAGGTTGCTGCATTTGAGTACCTGAAAACTGCCCAAGAGAGTATAGAGGATCCAAATAGATACCTTCCACTTTCCCCACTGACTAGCAAAAGCAACTTCAGCAGATATTTAATTTGCAAAGACTAGGCTTAGTTTGCATGTTTTATTTTCAAATATGTCAGTTCGGCAATACAACAGGAGATTATTTTCAAGCAGGTCTCATTATGTAAAATGTTCCCACATTGTAAGGTTATAAAATTTTTTATTTTAGTGTTGAAACCATCAAATGCCCACTATGCCTCGATGATGATAATTGTAAGGTTGATAGCCTCGCTGGGAGCCGGATGAACAACACCCACCTCTCTCCATGTCTGATACTCAGCATGTAGCTTCTCCATATGGGCTCCCCTCAACCACACCCACTTCTGCATTTCACTCCCAAATCTATACTCAGCACTAAACTATGCATTCAAACCCCCCAAAATTTAAAAAATCCCACCAAGCCTTACCCAATGGCAGCTTGCCCCATACGTCCTTAGCCAGCCCACCTTAAGCTTTGTTTCCCCAATATCCAATCAATTGCCTCTAACCCCTATAAAATCCCTTGCCCTGGGAAGTTAAGCACAACTTCTCTGGCCATCCCCTTTCCAGACCACAGAACCTTGTCTGGGAGCTTAATAAATTGGCATTTAATTTTTCTAGGCTGGTCTCAGTTTCCTCATTTTAAACTTGGCAATAACCCTTACAATAATCTTTTTCTTTTTTAAACTGAATCAATAAACACACAAGAGAGCTAAGTTATTCTACAACCCAAGGGTGAAACTGAAGGAAAATAAGAGCTGGAGCTAGGAGACATTTGCAGGCTGAATGAAGGTGGAGTGGCCAGGGAGAAGACCCTGCTTGTGAGCATCTAAGGACATCAGTAACAATATGAGACATGTCTAATGGGATTTTTTCTACTTTGTTCTTTGTTTTTCATTAAAAACAAAAAAACATATGCTGTGTACCATCAAAACCTCATCTCAGACCCCGTAAAACTTTTGCATAGGTGGATTTTTATAATTAATGTTGTCAAGAACTTAGTCCTGCCTGACCTAGATACAGGAGTCAGCGCTTTGTGATCAATTCAATTTAGGGAGTAATGGAGACCCCCTGTGACTTCCTAAGACTCTTTTAGATCGTTCTCAAAGTCAAAGCTATTTTCATGACAACGTTAAAACATTATTTGCCCTTTTCACCTTTACACTCTCATGTGAATACAGTAGAGATTTCTAAAGACTCTGTAATGTCTTATATCACAGCAGATTGAATTCAGAAGCAGATGTGAGAGTCCAGCTACTTGAATATAAGGCTGGCACTAAAGACATGAAGCAATATCATTTGTCAAAAGACACAATTACAAAAATTTAAAGATTTCAATTGGCTTCACTATGATTCTAAAGTTGGGCGGTACTTTTATTCCATAAAATAGAATAAAACTTCCAATAAATAGAGAAGAGAAGGTTGGTTTCATAGACAGAAAATGCTGAAGAAAGCAGAAGCAAAGAGCAAAAAGTGGATTGGTTATTTTAAAGTTACTTTCCCCGTGAAACAGGAACAGGGAGACTGAGCAATAGAGAAATAATTAATTGGTGCACATCAGGTTACTTAGGTTAAAACAGAGAGAGCTTCCTTATCACGCTCATTGAAACTGGTCTATTTGGTTAATTAGGCTTTTATCTTGCTCTTGTGATTTCTTTGTAGGTCAGATAGTAACTCAGTTCTGGTCTGGTGACATGCAGCCTTAGCATGGGTGACTCCATTTTTATTTTTATTTTTAATCTGGTCCACTGGGGCTTAGTCCAAACCATGCTCCTCTATAATGTTTGCTCAACACACTCTTCTAATTTCTTTGTTTTACCATTAAGCATTTTGAGTCTTATCATTCATTTCTTTGTTTTTGAAACTGGGTTTTTTAATGAAAATGTTAATTATGTTAACTTAAAATGGCTTATTAATGTTATTTTAAAGGAATTGATAAATAAGAACTTTTAAAATATCTTAGTACTAATGTGGTAAATGTTGATAGATGCAACTCACATCGACAAAAACTCTTTTGGTTTCAAAATAATTTTAAGATGGTTCTGAGATAAAGAGGCTTGAGAATCACTAAGCTGAGGAAGAAATCTAAGCTGCCAGGTTACCAGTAAAGGCAGACATGCATGGTTTTATTAACTAAAACCAGAACTACTGAGGAGGAGCCTTGAAAAAAGGAGTTGGGAGGAACATGGTGCTTCATAGGCCTGAGCTCAGGAGGGTACTAAGCTGTTGAAATGGCTTTGGAACGTACCAACACAGAGAAAAGAATTAAAGCTCAGGTAACTCAGGGACAGTGCTAAGAGCAAAAACTGTAGTGTTAACCCCCAAAATCTGAGACAGGTCTCAGTGAATTTAGACAACTCATTTTGCCAAGACTGAGAATGCTCCCCCATGACACAGCCTCAGGAAGCCCTGATGACATGAGCCCAAGGTGGGTGGAGCACAGTTTGGTTTTATACATTCTAGGGAGATAGGAGACATCAATCAACATAGGTAAGATGAACATCAGTTTCGTCTGGAAAGAGGAGAACACTCAAAACAAACGCAGGAAGATTAGAAGCTCGGGTCATAGGTAGATAAGAGACAAATGTTTGCATTATTTTGAGTTTCTAATTAGCCTCTCCAAAGCAGGCAATCAGATATGCATCTGTCTCAGTTGATCAGAGAGGTGACTTGAAATAGAATAGGAGGCAGTTTGCCCTAAGCAGTTCCCAGCTTGACTTTTCCCTTTAGCTTAGTGATTTTGGGGCTCTCAGATTTATTTTCTGTTCACAGTAGGGTACTGAAAACGAAACTTTCCCAATATCAAATGTTTCAAGAGTGAGAGGGAAGAGGGACTTGAGAGGATGTGATGAGAGATTCCATAGCAGGGAATTTTTTGTTAGTAATTATCTTTTATTACCCAGTGTCAATTTACTCCCAACAAAATAATACTTAAACCTACTATTACTTGTAATGATTATATACATGGATATAGCTGCAATCTCACCTCTGTGTGTTGAACATTGTGAGTGTGTATATGTGTGTGTGTGTGTGCAAATTTCATGCAGCAAATGCTTTCTGTTTTTCTTACTTTGCTTTTTAATCTGTTTTCATCCATTTTTGGGCCAGTTTCAGAACCACACAACTTCAAGGCTGGCATTTGAAATGGATTAATATTTCAATTTTAAAACAAATTATTCTCTCTATTGTTTAACTTCCAAATCCAGAAGAATGGAAGTGTCATTTTGGAAGTGTCAGCAGGCAGCTCACAATTGCAGCACTTAGCTTGCAACTGGGTATTCCAGACAAATGGAAACAGCCACCTCAACCTCTACCAGCACCACAGAAACAATGCTGCCATGTGGGAGCGCAAATAATTCGAAGGTTTGGTTTTCAGTTTTTTTTACTATAAAGCACTGCAGTCCAGTTGTATTGTAGCAGGAGCGGCTGTGGGAAACAAATCTCTCGGACACCAAATATGGGAGGAAGGAGTTTAATTCGGCCGGGAGCAGGGTGGCATAGTTGCCTCAACAGCCAAGCTCCCCTAACAGAGGAAGGTTCCTTCTTTATATAGGTTTATACTTTAGATGTTACACGTGGAAGAATCTTAGGTTTAAAGCTTAACATATGAAAAGGGCTACAGTTTACAGTCTTAGGAATTACATGTGAAAAGGGTTTCAGTTTACATTCTTAGGAATTACATATGAAAAAGGCTATGGTTTACAGTCTTAGGAATGAAAAGGAGAAGTTTACAGTCTTAGGAATTACATGTGAAAAGGGCTACAGTTTACAGTCTTAGGAATGAAAAAAAAAAAGGGAAGTTGACCTGAGATGCCTGGGTCTCCCTCTTCAGTATGGGATCTTAACTCTTCTGTGTCCCTCAGTGATATGAGGAGCACCATGTAAGGCACTGGCTAATGCTGTAATCTAATTCAACATCAGATTGATAGTTGATGTTTATAATTTAATTCAACTTTGTTTAAGGACAGTTTTTTCAGCCTTTAATAAAAGATAATATTCTTATGAAGAGTTAAGAATTCTTGCACTTTATTCTCAGAGGTCCCTTCACCTCTTCTTTCCTACCCCATAATATCAACGCTGTTATGTGCATGGAGCCTTCCACTCCCGAGTTGTTTGTACTCTTTATGCTAATTGATATGTTAATTTAAGTGACAACTATAGAGCGGTATTCACATGCTTTACATAAGAATAGAGGAATAAAAATGTGAATGCGACACACTTGTCTGCCTTGTTTCACTTAAGAAAGGTGAAAAATTGAATATGAAAATTAGAAATTGACAAAAATAACAGTATCTCTTGTTTACAGAACTTTTGTTCTTCAATTTCACCTCATGGTTTGTATTCATCATTCAAGAGATCCTTTTTTGGGATTTGTTAACTTTTTTGTTTGTTTGAGAGGAGATTCTTTAACAGCATAATGTGTACTTTTTCTCTGCAGATGTTTTATAAAATGCTAGGAAATGATGTTTCATGATGATAAATCTCTTCAATAGCAGGAAATCTTTGTCACAAAAGGAATATCCAAGAAATGTGATGCACTCTAATATTGTATGAGGCAAAATGCACGACAGGTAATGCCTCAGTGGAGAATTATCTAGAGTTTGAAGTAACAGTTCTGTTTCTTTTCTAAGTTAATTAATACATGACTCTGGGAAGTCGTGGAGAGAGAAAGTTCAGTGACTTGGTCTGCTCCCAGAAACACTGTAAAAAGCATATGCCTCATGTTCTAAGATGAATGAATCAAGAAATTGCTAGGAAAGCCAAACATATGATGCATTTGGAATGAATTACAGTCATGCACAGCATAGCAACATTTCTGTCAATGACAGTCCAGGTGTATGACAGGGGTCCCATAAGATTATGATACTATATTTTTACTGTACCTTTCTGTATTTAGAATGTTTAAAGACACAAATATTTCCCATTGTTTTACAGTTGCCCACAGTATTCAGTACAGTAACCTGCTGTGCAGATTTGCAGGCTGGGAGCAATAGGTTGTACCATATAGCCTAGGTGTGTGGTAGGCTATAGGTTTGTATAAGTGCAGTCTATGATGGTCACACAACAGAACAACCTGACATCGGTGCTCAGAACACGTCCCCCTTGTTAAGCAACATGTGATTTTAATCCACTTCTACTTATCATGTACTTTTAAGCTAGTTCATGACAAATGTAGCCACTAATAATGGCCTTCATATTTTGTAAAAACATTAAAATATAGATTACAATACTGTCTTTTAAAACAGATCAAAATAAAGTGAATAAGCAGTGCTCTCACTTCTACAGTGTGGAAGGACTTTGTAAGATTTTGGAACCTCTGTGGAATTCCAGTTTAAATTTCATCCTTCTTGGTATGTCAATATGGAGAATCTCATCTTCATGAATAAATGTAATTCAAGGGAAAAAATAGCAAAATGCTCAGTGGAAATTTAGAGAGAAAAGAGAAAAACCACTCCTGTCTGGGAGTGTCTGTACAAGATTGAAAACCTAGTATTTGTCAGTAACTGGATAGATGCTGGAAGGCAGCATATAAATTACTCTATGTAATTGAAATTTGGATATTTCATATTTTATATTATTGTATTAAAAATTGGATTGAGAACATATTCCAATATTCTTACATTTATTGAAAAACATGATATTAATGGTAGCATAATGTTAACTAAACAGATATATTTAAAAGTGATTTTTCATGTTTGGAACATTGTTTTGTTTTTGTTTTTGGGTTTTCTGAGATGGAGTCTCTTCTTGTCACCCAGACTGGAGTGCAGTGGCACGATCTTACCTTGCTGCAATCTTCGCCTCCCGGGTTCAAGCGATTCTCCTGCCTCAGACTCCTGAGTAGGTGGGACTACACGTGCCCACTACTACACCCGACATGTTGGCCAGGCTGGTCTTGACCTCCTGACCTCAGGTGATCCGCTCACCTCGGCCTCTCAAAGTGCTGGGATTACAGGCATGAGCCATCATGTCTGGCTTGGAGCATTAAGCCTAATAAAAATGCTATGTCATGTCCTAAAACAAAAATTGACACAAGTATTTCTTCATCCCTTATTATGTTCTTAGCGAAAAGAGCTTACTAAGTAAAAAATGAGAATACATTGAAGTTCTTAAAATAGGTGACTAGATTGGTTTCCAGAAGGGACAGAACACATTAATCTTGCATTTGTTTTATGGCACAGTGCATAGTCAACTTCAGTAACCATCCCAGGTGTGCTTGAAAATAATATCCTGAAGTTCTGAATACAGTGTTCTATTTAGGTCTATTAGGGCAATTATGTATTTTGCTCAACTTTTCTCTATGGTTACTGATTGTTTTATCTGGTTGTTCTATCAGTTACTGTTATCGGGTGTTAAAACCCTTGTAATAATACTACATATCTTCCTTTTTTATTCTGTTAATTTTGGAAATTTAGTTTGACACCACATTATCATGATACCACATTATTATGTATTAAAATTATTAAGATTTAGAATTGTAATATAGTGCTGGTTATATTAGGCTTGTTGGTGTATTTCCTGTTCATTTTGCAACTCAGAATTGAACCTTGGGTATTTACTATGACTTTTCTTTCTGGATAGGCTCTGGCAAATCAAATCTAGCCTAAAGCTGTCTCCTTACATATTTTATGTTCAGCCTAAAGGTTTCTCTGTACACAGTAAACTATAACCTAACTGGAGGTGTAAACAGACTGAACCTACTCTCGTGCCAGTTACTGAGTCTGGCCAATTAAAAGGTGCCAACTGTTCAAACCGTGTTTGAATAAGGCAAATGTCAAGCTTTACCAATCTGGCTGTTGCTGTACCTCACCTCCATTTTTCTGTACGTCATTTTCCTACTTCTGTCCACAGGTCTTCTTCCACCACATGGCTGTGCCGGAGTCTCTCTGAGCCTACACTGGAGGCTTGCCTGATTCAGCAACCATTCTTTGCTCATTTAAACTCTGTTAAATTTAATTTGGCTAAGGTTTTTCTTTTAACAGCTGAAAACTTCAGTCTTTGTTTTCCCTGTTAAGTTAATTTCTTTAGAGCCTCTCAGACAGCACATTCAGAGTAGACAGCTGCTTCAAAGAGGCAAGAGACTACAAATAGTGGGCATAG
The DNA here is from genome assembly GCA_004027835.1 of Alouatta palliata. Taxonomy (NCBI): domain Eukaryota; kingdom Metazoa; phylum Chordata; class Mammalia; order Primates; family Atelidae; genus Alouatta; species Alouatta palliata. The sequence continues at coordinate 37,712 of PVKV010011013.1, forward strand.
TATGGTCTCCAGATCTCCCCAGATCCTCAGCCTTTCATTCCTCACTGTCTTAAAAACTCCAAACCAATTTTCTTGTAAGCCATGTTATCCAGATTTGCTAGTTGTTTTCAACAGAAGGGGTCTTACAAAATAATCCATTTTTCCATTGACAGAAGCAGAACTCTAGTTTGAATCAACTTAAAGATCTATGTTGAGTAATGTTACTAATTCAGTGTCTAATTTATTATTAGGCTGAATTCCAACATTTCACTTTCTATCATTAGTTTATACTTCTCCAAGAAATAAAGTAATAAATACTGATTAGTATTATAAGCCAGTGCATAAAGTAGATTTAACCCATAATACCCTTGAGCTATAAAACCAATAATGCTCCCATGAATCATTTAAATTCACCTCTTTTTCCTATCCATGTAGAATTATAAGTTTTTGTGATAGGGAGAAATCTTAATGATTATGGAAATATTCATAGATTTATATTTTCTTCCTATTCCCTGGCTATTCTTCAGAATGGCACGTTGGTTATATAGGGAGGCCTCCCTTATCTGTGTAAGCTTAAAGGGGATGTCTCATATCTACTTGGCGTTCTTGTGGCCTTCTTGTGTTGACTGCAGATTGAATTTCATCCTGCTGGATGATCACGGAGATGACACTGTGAAGCAGGAGCAGCTGCAAGAAACAGACCTCTGAGACCACGAACTAGAAAGGAAGGGGTTTTATTATTACGGCCCGGGAGCAAGGCTTTATGTTTTGTCCAAACAACCAAGCTCCCCTAACAAAGAGAAGCTCTGCCTTTATATAGGCTTACACTCTAGATGTTACATGTAAAAGGATCTTAAGTTTACAGCCTTAGAAATTACAAGTGAAAGGGTCTTGAGTTTACAGCTTTAGAAATCACATATGAAAGAGTCTTGGGTTTACAGCTTTAGAAATTACCTATGAAAGGGTCTTGGGTTTACAGTTTTAGGAATTACATGTGAAATGGTTTCTGGTCTCTGGATGAAGGAGTGGGGTGGGGGTTTGATCTTGTTTAAGTAAAAACAGTGTCTTCCGGGGAGATATCCCCACACCATGCCTGCTATTTACAGGAAGGTGATTTAGGAGGTGCCAGTCGGCCAGTCTTTTCTTCTATTGAAATGCAGTGCGGAAGTCAAGGGGGAGGTGATCTCAGATGCCTGGGTCACCTTCCTCAGTTACTCCTGTCTCTCTAGCCAGGGTGATGTGTTTTGAACCTGGAGTCTGAAGTTCCTGGCATCTGCCCCAGTGTCAAAGTTTCTGGACCCTGCTTCCAGAAATTATTAAGTCTGTTTAAGTTTTCAGTATCTCTGCAACCTTTCAGAAGCGTTCTCAGAGAACCTAGTACTCTTGAATGCACTGCAGAGCAATTTAAGTTTGCTTTTAATCCAGGATTCTGCATCTCGCTTAGCTCGCAGTCTTCTCTTTGCCAAGGCTGTTCTAGACAGTAGCATTGCAATAATGCAAGACTATTTCAGGGATTCCATGTGTGAACTGGACACGACTGCCTGCTTTCATCTTTTCCTTCAGCCTAATTAACATGTTGACCCCACTGAAGACTTGATCCCAAGGAAGAGAATCTAGAACACTTTCTTTGATTACACAGTTTTCCTATTGAAAGTGTGGTCAGGGGCCAACAATTTCCAAACCACAGGCACATTAGTAAGGAATGCAGAATCTTGACACATAACTAGGAAGTAAATCCTAAAAAGGCCAAGAATATAGACATTTTAGAATTGAGAAATATTGTTCCAAGTCATATCCTGAATTATCTCCAAACTTGGTTATTGTCATTACTGAGGCCAATTTTTCAAATCTTTCATTTTAAAAGAATCTCTCTGAATTTATTGTCTCATCACAGGTTGAAAAAAATCTATTAAGAGTATCAGAACTTGAGGAACAATGCCTCTCTTTGCATTTCTGCTATGAGAGCTGCATCCATCAGGGTTTGACCAGAAAAGAAGAATCAGAAGGAGATATATATTAAGGGATTTATCACAAGAAACTGGCTAAGCAGCTTCAAAATCTTTGGAGCAGGCTGTCAGTAAGGATAGGCTAAAGCTGCTGTCCATATAATTTCTTTTCTCAGAAAAGAATCAACCCTGTTTTAAGGCTTCTCAACTTAATGAATCAGCCTCACGATGTTATCTAGTCTCCCTTGCTATAAGTCAACTGATTATGGACTATAACTTCAATCACATCTATAAAATGTCTTTATGACAACACCTGCATTAGTGATTGATTAATGACTGTAGCCTGGTCACACTGAAACATCCAAAGACCATCACACAATCTCTCTTTTCTGAGGCAGCAGATGCCTCTACAGAAACTGGGGTGGGAGTAGAAGTCAGGCTAAAAAAATTGCAAAAAGTTACAGTAGGTTAACACTGTAAAAACATAATGCTCCTAAAGAAAGAATTAAGCTCCTTTTAAGCAAGTGAATAAGGGGTGAGAGAGAAAAGTTAATAATGAGGAAGGACAGAATCTGTTAACTTAAACATCACGGTCCTAATGTTCACTGCAATGTTCTTTAATGTTTAGCATCAGCTGTCAGGTTCAAACTGTAAAGGGATGACTTAAGCTCTGCTGTTGTGGCTATTAGAGGCTATTTCTTTAATAAATAACTGATTTCCCGGTTCTTCCATATTACTGGGATCACATGCCACTTCATCCCACACAGGCCGGTTAATGTGTCTTAATCACTTACATATTTAGAGGGGTAAAGGGGTATGTGTGTGTGTGTGTGTGTGTGTGTGTGTGTGTGTGTGTAAGTGTGTGTGTGAGAGAGAGAGAGACAGAGAGAGAGAGAGAGAAACAAGAGAGAGAGGAAAGCGAGGGGAACTTATTTTCATGAAATTGGAATTTACATACATTGGTATTTAGCTCTTTCAGTACCTAGTACGTATTTATGCTATCTTATATTTGAGTGTTAGTGATTTTTAGTTTATTGCTTTTATACTTTAATTCCTCTCTTATATACAAAATTTTCTTCTGAGCACACTCATGTATATCCAAGTTTATAGGCATACGTTTCCCTATGATAGGTTAATGTTAAATATTAATATTTAGTGGTACACTTTTTATGTTGTTTGGTAATCAATAACAAAACCTGTAAAACAGAAGACAACGATGCAAATCCCACTGAAAATTTGTAGCACAAATGCAGGAAAAAAGCCAAAGCTACATATATGTAAAGGCTGTAATGGGAGAAAAATTTTCTATATACAACATACACAATAAAATATGCAAATTGTATGGTACAGATACACAAAAATTAAAACAATACATGTAAAAGTGTAATATAGGAAAAATTTAAATATATAACATGGGGAACATTTCTGAGGATTGACAATTAGTAGTTTGGGGATGTGTAGGGAAGTTTACTTGAACTTGAAGAGAAGTACTAATATTTATTGGGTTGTTTCCATGTACATAATCTCATGTTAAGCCCTTATAGCACACTGTAATTTAGCATCGATTGACAGCAATTCAGCTTCAGAGAAATTAACAGATTTAACCGAAAATGAGGGCCGACCCGAAATTCTAAGCCAAGTCTACCTGCACCTGTGTCTCAGATATTCCCATCCTCTTCAGTGCCTCCTTTCTCTCAAGGAGCTTTAGAAGAATAATAGGCCGGGTGCAGTGGCTCATGCCTGTAACCCCAGCACTTTGGGATGCTGAGATGGGTGGATCACAAGGTCAGGGGTTCGAGACTGGCCTGGCTAATACGGTGAAAACCTGTCTTTACTAAAAAACACAAAAATTAGCTGGGTATAGTCCCAGCTACTTGGGAGGCTGAGACAGGAGAATCGCTTGAACCCAGGAGGTAGAGGTTGCAGTGAGCTGAGATTGTGTCACTGCACTCCAGCCTGGAAAACAGAGCAAGACTCTGTCTCAAAAAAAAAGAGAGAGTAATACAGAGAGTCAGGTTTAAAACAACTAGCTAGAAAATAACAAGTCCTTTTAATTCCTTGAGCATTTTTAAAAATGTATGTGAATTTTGCACTCTCCATTATACATTTATGTTTTATAATAAAAATATGAGATTTCCTTATTTATTTATTTTTATTTTTAAAATTGTTTTGGCCTGTGTAACTGGGAAGGTGTGGCGAGGCAGGAGCGAGTCCCATTGGAGGCCAGGTGGGGGTGGAAGTCGGAGGGTCAGCCTGGGGAGCCTAGCCCAGAAGATTCTGGCTGATCAAGTAAGTTCAAGAAGTAAGCGACATTGCCCCTCCCCCAGTCTGTCCCCTAAACCCAGGGGCTCAGTATTTATTTATTTATATAATTGCAGGGTGACTGGGGGTCTCTCTCGACAACTCGTAGAGGGCCTTTGGATCATGGTGGGGTGGGGAAAGGGCAAGGAGTCTTTGGGAAGAGCAGGGGCCTGAACTTTGATCAGCTCCTTTCTGGCCTCTTGTCCCACTGCTGCCACCATCACCTTCCAAATCCAGGGCTGCACTAGGGTAAGGTGACCACCCTACCTTGTAAAGACCTGATTGGCTTAGCCCATTTTGGTATGGGTGTCTCTCACCTCCCAGAATGACCAGGTCAGACAGAATGGGGGTGAGTGGAGTTGGAGGGGGTGGCAAGTACAAGGCAAGGGTGCCCAAAAAGCGGCATCCAGAAATCAGCCCTGGAGTAGACCTGCGTTTCCTCCATCATCACCAAGTTTGCCTCCCTTTCAGTTCAGTCTGACCCCTGCGTTGGTAGCCCCTTCCTTCCCTTCCTGTACCCACTCCCTGTCTCTTCTCGTGGTAGCAGTTTAGCATTTCAGTATTCTTAACTTCAATCTGCTTGTTCATTGTACAATGTACTTCTTTTAAGGCCCCATTTTTGTAACTTGAGTATGTCATTCATCTGAACAAAAAACATCAAAAAATTAAAAATTAAAAACTGTACAGAAAGAAATGAAAAAAAGAAAAAAAAAGTAAGCGAAAAGGAACTCCCTGGGCTAAATATGAGATTTTCAATGAGTGTATCAAGGTGGAAGGCTCGGCCTGATAGCAGAATGACACCCCAGAGGCAGTTATTTGTCCTGCAGTTTGACCTCAGATGTCCACCCTCTATTGCCTTATCAAGCAAAATAAAAACACAGAAATAAATCATGCCATAAAGAAATACAACATAATTGAAGAACTGTACTTACAGGATTAGAAGATATGTCTTTGAAATGACTAGGAATTCAGTTATTCTTCAGCCATGGATCTCATTCCAGGATTAATTTAATCATGTATTAGATGTCTTATTCCCTTTAGGATGCTATAGCAAAATGCCATGGACAGGGTGGCTTATAAATAACAGAAATCTATTTCTTCCAGTTCTGGAGGTTTGAAGTCCAAGATCAAGGCATGGGCAGATTCAGGGTCTGGTGACAGCCTGTTTCCTGGTGATGGCACCTCTGGCTGTGTCTGTACATGATGATGAGGTAGGCTGGGGACTCGACTCCAGAGGTGAGGACTCAGACGCTGAAACCAGACTGAGGACTGGCTAAAACGGGGCTGAGGCAGAAGCAGCTTTCCATAAGTCAGGCCCACCAGTGTGCCATGTCTGTTTACCTGCCATTGCCATGGCAACACCCAGGAATTACTGGCCCTTTCCATGGCAACAACTTGATGACCCAAAAGTTATTATCCTTTCCCTAGAAATTTTCACACAAACCAACCCTTAATCTATGTGCAATTAAAAGTTGGTATAAACAGGCCTACAACATGACCCTGAGCTGCTACTCTTTGCCTACAGGGTAGCCCCACTCTGCAGAAACAGTCACAGAACCGCAACATTGCTGCTTCCATAAAGCTTTCTTCTTTCTACCTCCAGCTTGCCCTTGAAGTCTTTCCTGGGCAAAGCCAAGAACCTCTGCAGGCTAAGCCCCACTTTGGGGCTCACTTGTCCAGCATCAGTAGGAAGGGCAAACAAGTTCTTCCAGGCCTCTTTTATAAGGGTACTTATCCCCTTCACCAGTACTGAGCCCTCATGACCTAATTACATCCTAAAGACCCCCACCGTTTAATATTATTGCACTGAGCATTAGGTTTCAAATATGACTTTTGGGCAGGTACCAATACTCAGACCACAGCAGATAAGTAGGAGTGCAAACTCAGTCCATACGCAAAGCAAGAGCAGGAGAGGGTAATGAAACACTAGTCCATACAATAAGAGTATTTTAGAGAGAGGATCAAATGCTAGGATCCGCATTTGGGATTTCATGTGTAAACGACTAATCCTTGTGGATGCTCAAGATGAGAAACAAAGATGCAAAATGTTTTTAGAAATGCTAGTTCGAAAGTGTGTTCCAAAGTGTAGTAATATTGATAGTCTGGACATAAATACCTCAGGAAGCATGTTGTCTGCTGTGTGGGGAGGAGCGGCCAGTGTGGATTTCCTGAAAGGTGCCCATTACCTCCTGTCCAAATCCCATCTCCCCTTATTCTTTCAAAGGATCAGTCAGGACAACATTTCTAAAGCCTCCCTTGGCTGAGAGTTGATCCATGTCCCCAGGAACAAAGGGAAAAATATTCCCCTTCCTTAAGTCATTTTCCTTGCTTCCTTGCTCTTTCTCCCTTTCTCTCCACTGAAACAGTGAAGTCAGGAGGGCTCTGGAATCTGGTGTTTTTTTTGAGGCAGAGTCTCACTCTGCCACCCAGGCTGGAGTGCAGTGGTACAATCTCAGCTCATTGCAACCTCTGCCACCTGGGTTCAAATGATTCTCCTGCCTCAGCCTCCTGAGTAGCTGGGATTACAGGTGCCTGCCACCATGCCTGCCACTAATTTTTATATTTTTAGTAGAGACACGGTTTTGCCATGTTGGCCAGGCTGGTTTCAAACTCCTGACCTCAGGTGATCCGCTCACCTCAGCCTTCCAACGTGCTGAGATTACAGGCATGAGCCACCGCGCCTCACCGGCTCTGGAATAATTCGCTGGAGATTGTATTTTTCTTTCTTCAATTTGTTCTTCTTCGTAGTCTTTTCCTTAAACAATGAATTTGCCAGTGGTGAATTCTGAGCCTATAATTTGCTTTATACAAAATTTGTAATTAAAAATTAAATTTTGTATGGATATAGGACTATCAAGTTTGTGGGTTTCTCGGGTTTTATTTTTTGTTTCTATATATGTTTCAGTAGATTTTTTTTTTGCCCATAAATTTGAGCTCATCATGTAAATAATTTGACATTTCTTGCCATAAAATTGTTCACATATCTCTTATTATGTAATTTTTAGCACCAGTAATCAATTACATCTGCTTTATTAATACCTAGAAGCTTCTCTATTTTTAAATATTCTTTCTTAATATCAATTTTATACAGAACATTAAAGAAACATTTTTGACTTTAATTTCTTTAAGCTTCTATTTTATTAATTTATTTTATTATTTTTGGATTGTTTTATTCTTACATCATTTGGATTTAATCTGATACATAGATGCTTACTTAACTCATTGATTTCCAACTTTTCTCTGTATATAAGCTCATTGGTCAAATTTTCTATGCATAGGCAATTGCTCTTCATCAGTTACTGAGGGAGATTTGATATATTTTTCACAGTGAATTTGGATTTTATTATTTGTCATTGAAATCCATGGCTTAGTTGTTGTGACGTATATTTTGAAGCCAGACGATGAGGTATATGCAAAATAAAAAATGTTAGCTATTACATTTCAATACTATCGTTACTATCAAATATTTACCTCA
>PVKV010011013.1:45512-72776 GCA_004027835.1 Alouatta palliata
CAGAGTTTCGCTCTTGTTACCCAGGCTGGAGTGCAATGGCGCGATCTCGGCTCACCGCAACCTCCGCCTCCTGGGTTCAAGCAATTCTCCTGCCTCAGCCTCCCGAGTAGCTGGGACTACAGGCACGTGCCACCATGCCCAGCTAATTTTTGTATTTTTAGTAGAGACGGGGTTTCACCATGTTGACCAGGATGGTCTTAAATGCAAGTCATTTTTTAAGACTCACTTTATCTTATTAGTAGTTATTTTAACTTTATGCTTGTTTGTGTTAGTGTGGTGTAAGATTTTTCCTCTTTTTATTTTCAACTGTTCTGTGTCTTTGTATTTAAACAGGATTTCTTTGAAGTAGCACATCATTAATAGTGTGACTACAATTGCTTTTTATGGGAAGGCTTTAGTTCATTTATATTCAGTGTAACTACTGATAGATTAGAATTTAAGTTTTTTATCCCAAATGTTCTGTGGGTCTTTTTAACTCCTGTCTTGCCCAGCTGGGGACAAATTATTTGTATAAGTTATTATTTTGCTTCCCCGTTAATTTCCTTGTTTCTTCTATAATTATTATTTAAGGCTTTTTTTAAAAAAAGAATTTTTAGATTCACAACAAAATTGAAAGGAAGGTACAAAAATGTCCCATAAAACCCCTGCTTCCACACATGCACAGTCTTTCTCATTATCAGCATCCCCCACCAGAGTGGCACACTTGTCATAGCTGATGAGCCTGCACAGACACATCATTATCACCCAGTGTTTACAGTTTATATGAGGGTTCACTCTTGATATTGCTCATTCTGTGGGTTTAGACAAGCTTTATAACAATAGGTATCTACTGTTATAGTATCCTGCAAAGTTGTTTTACAGCCCTAAATATCTTTGCACTCTTCCCATTCATCCCTCCCCGCCTCCCTCTGATCTCTGACAGTCACTTATCTTTTTTGTGTCTCCATAGTTTTGCCTTTTCTCTAATGTTTGGAATTGTAAATTAGGCAGCCATTTCAGGTTGACTTCTGATAATGGTTTGGATATTTGTCCCTGTCCTGTTGAATTTTCATCCCCAGTGCTGGAGGCGGGGCATGGTGGGAGGTGTTTGGATCATGGGGACAAACCTCTCATAACTTGGTCCTGTTTTGTGATAGACTCGGGTTCTTGTGAGATTTGGTCATTTAAAAGTGTGTGGCATCTTCCCCGCTCACTCTCTTCCTCCTGCTTTGGCCATGTGACGTGCCTGCTCTTGCTTTGCCTTCCACCAGGATGGGACTCTTTCTGATGCTTCCCAGAAACAGAAGCTGCTGTACTTCCTGTACAGTCTACAGAACCCTGAACCAATCAACTCTCTTTTCTTATAAGTTACCCAGTCTCAAGTATTTCTTTACAGCAACGCAAGAATGGCCTAACACAGCTTCTTTCACTTAGTAATATGCATTTAAATTTCTTCCATGTATTTCAATGACTCAATGGCTCATTTCTTTTTAGCACTGAATAATATTCCATTGTCTGGATGTACCACAGTTTATTTAACTTGGTTGCTTCCGAGTTTTGGCAGTTATGCATACTCTTATAAACATCCATGTGCCGGTTTTTATATGTATGTAACTTTTTAACTCCTTTGGGGAAATAATGAGTGCAATGCTGGATCGTATGGTTAAGAGGATGTTTAGTTTTGCAGGAAACTGCCAAACTTTCTTTCAAAGTGACTGTACCCCTTTGCATTCCCACCAGGAATAACTTGGAGTTCTGCTTGCTCCATATCCTCCTCATCAGCATTTAGTGTTGTGAGTTCTCAACTGGGGCCATTCTAATGGGCATGCAGTGGTATTTAATTTTCATTTCTCTGATGACACAGGATGTAGAGCATCTTTTCATTTGCTTATTTGCCATCTGTATAACTTCTTTAGTGAGGTTTCTGTTAAGGTCTTCAGCCCATTTTTTCATCAAGGTATTTGTTTTCTACTGTTGAGTTTTAAGTGTTCTTTGTGTGTTTTGGATAATAGTAATTTATCTGATGTGTCTTTTGCAGTATTTTCTCCCAGTCTGTGACTTGTCATTTCATCGTCTTTTCAATGTCTTTTGCAGAGCAGAAATGTTTAATTTTAATGAAGTCCAGCTTATCAATTCTTCCTTTTACTGTGCTTTTGCTGTTTTATCTAAAACAGCACCAAACCAAAGGTTTGACTTCATTGTCTCCTTTGCCATTTTGTAGTTTTAGTTTCACATTTTACATTTAGGTCTGTGATGCAATTAGAGTTAATTTTTGTGAAGGACGTAAAGTCTGTGTCTATACTTATTACTTTTCTTACATGAGAATGTCCAGTCGTTACATCACTATTTGTAGAAAAGACTACCTTTGCTCTATTGGACTGCCTTCACTCTTTTATCAAAGCCATTTATTATATTTATCTGGGTCTATTTCTAGATTCTGTATTTGATTCCATTGGTCTGTTTGTCTGTTTTTTCACCAGTACCACAGTGTTTTGGTTATTGTAGCTTTACTGTAAGTCTTAAAGTCAAATAGTGTAACTTTGTTATTTCCGTTCAATATTGCAAGTTTGCATTTCTTGAGGATCTGGTCCTACTGTCTACTTTTCTCTTAATTGTGTTTCTTGGTGAGCCTAAGAATTTTTCTTTTGAATAATGGAAGTTCTCAGTGATATTTATCTTTCTCTAATAAAGTTGTGTTTTTGCTTCCTGCAGGAAGTTGTTATACAACAAGATCATTTAAATTCAGTTATTGAGCTAATCTAAAGATGGGTTCCATTTTTAAGAGAATAGATCTACATCTGGTTTTAGTTTTTCCTACAGTGAGGTCCTTCTGTGGTACATCACGTCTAACTAGATTCTACCTGATCTTTCTTCTCTGCCCATCCCTGGAATTTAGTTTTTTATTTCCCAAGAGATTGGTGAATTCTTTCTAAGTGTCTCTCCGTCTTAGATATTGCTTCATGATCGTCTTTTAAGCCTTGTTACTGCCTTCTAACTAACCGTAAATACAGTGAGGGAAAAATTATGAAATATTCGATTCACCTTAGTACATTCTCCTTCTCTTTGGGATTTTAGCAAATTAATGCGGCTGCATTGGTGAACCTCAAATTTGTGTGTGTGTTTTAGCCATTTTTGTGGTAGTTTTCAGATGGAGGGTTGGGCTGATATAAGTTATTGCTTCAGATTTGGAAGCAGATGTTACATGATTTAAACAGTATTCACATTACCAAAGGACGCTGGATAGATGCAAAATGAACTATATTTTAAGATTACCTAATTATCTTGTGAGTAACATAATTATACTGAATTTGTGAGTTTGTTAAAAAGTGACATTATTTGGCTACATGTACACAGTTTAAATAAAAGCCAAAAGACTTTCACTTTTGGAAAGTGGGAAAGTCACAAGAAAGTATTCCTTCCTCCACGAGAGTAAAAACAAGTGAGGTAGTGTACAAAATGTCATACTTTTAACCTAGCAAAGAACTTAGGCTTCAGGGTTCTCTCAAGAACTAAAAGTCAAGTGGTGATAAGCTCTTTCAAGAGAGGAAGTTACTCAAAGTAATTTAAAACACTTGGCAATAAGAAAAAGAGAAATCATCCATACATGCAGACAAAAAGAATCAAGTTCTAAGTTTTCAAGGTGTGTATGGACTGACCTGAGAGTTCAGGATCTCTGAACATGAAGGGAGGCTGAAGATCTCTGACATAAATGGTCTCTTCCTGCATACAATTGCTCTTTTACTAGACCTTCCTGAATGTAGATCAGAAAGACTATAGGCAGAGCAGGACTGAAAGCCACTCCTCTGTGGAGCAAATCTGCCTGAACCTCTCAGTCATAGCTGAATTCCCTGTCTGATAGTTTTCACATCTCCCTGGTCAGTCTGGTTCTGATGATTGTTTTGTCTCTGCACACTTCTATTTCTTGCTTATTTCTATGCTTCATAATTTTTCTGTTGACAACCACTCACATTTTACAGTATTTAAATAAATATTTGTTATATTTTAAGACAAGTATGCATTTTCTTCTGCTTGCCCTTTGCTCTGTGGGTTTGCTAATCTACTCAGGAGCTGGGCTGAGTTTAAAGTTCATTGTTGCTATGGTTACCCTCGGTGAGCCAGAGCTTCAAGTCTCTCTAGGGATAATGAGTATTCCTAGTCTATGGGAAAACTTGCCATAGAGGTCCTCACAGTGTTTATGCTGCGCTGGGCTTTGGGTCATCTCTTTGAGCTGCTCTGCAGAGAGAATCTGTTTTTGCCGTTCTTCTAGATAAGATTTTATTGTGGGTTTTACTCAGTGCTTGTAGGTGTGGCCATTGGGGAGGGATGGGAAAATTTCCTGATGCTCTAAGCCTCCGTCACAGGCAGGCACTGTCAACCTGGGTGGCCATGTTTGCAGTTCACCAGTACTTCTCCTTTGTCATGTTGGGTTAGTACTTATTCCTACCCCTCCTTTTCCTCTCTCAGTTACAGTGCATTTCCACTGTGCCCTCGGTCAGTGTTTTCATACATCGTTGTTCCCCTTCCTCCCACATATCATGGCTTTTGTTCCCTATGGTGGGATGGGGAGAGGAGTCTGGGTAGGATTCTTGCAGTGGTGGCTGCTACCCTTTCCCAGGTAGCATCTGGAAACAGCTTCCCCAGGATTCTCCCCCGTCTTCCCTGTGAACATCTGGTGAAGTCAAACCCACCTGGAGAAAATCCTGTAATAAGAAACGAAACTTCCTATATCAGTGGGCAACAGGGACTTCATACTTTCCTTCTAGCTGTCACTAAACATAGAGCACATTGCTAAAGATTTCTGGCTGAATCTTCCCATGGCTAATATGGTATTTGATGATGTCTGCCCAGGTATGCAAATGCTCAGGGCCTGTCCCTCTCTCCAGGTCTCTATGTCTCTAGATTTCAGGTTATCTGTTTGCCCTGTGACATAAGGTTTCTGAGAAGTTCAAGGAATGTGAATGACTTGCAGTTTGTCACAAAGTGACAAAGATTCTCTCTGGGACCAAACTCTAGCTAGGATCCCCAGTCCCCATTCTTGAATTGCCTCCATCTTGGCCTTCAAACACCTAAATGTTTTAAACACTAAGGTAGTTTCTAATAGCTCAAGACCACATCCCTAGGATGAAGCTAACCCCCTTAAAGTGCCTGCCTGAGAAACTCAAGGCTGCCAAGAGCATTTATTGTTTACTCCAGCCAACACATGAAGACAGACCGTCTCTCAGTCCCTGTGGGAGGCCAGGGGCCTAATTTTCATAAGCACCAGGGAACAAACCTAGATGAAATTCACATGGACCAACCCTTCCTCTTGCTTTCTGTAACTTTTCACTCCCCCCTCCTGCCCCTCAGCTAATCCCCATTCTCCCTTTAAACACCCGTCACCTCTGAACAAATCCTAGTGTTCAGTCCATGTTGCTCTTTTCCTTACTGCAGTAGCACATTACCGATGAAATCCAGCTTTGCCACTTAGTGTCTGGCCTTGTCTTTAACAGGAGCAGCAGCCTTTCCAGCTCTCCCCATCTCTGAGCTGAAACTGAAAGTTTATATTGTAGCATAGATTTATTTGTGCTTAAATGCGATGCTTTTCCTGTTTAGTGGTTGATGCTATATTCCAATTCAAACGTTCTTCACTATCCACTCAATGACAGTAGCGGAGGATGCTCAGTAGATTAAATGTGTCAACAGTATCGCCCCAAGATATAAGAGGTGTGATTTCTGAGTGTATAACTGACCCATCACATAACAAACAAGTGCAAATGGGAGTAATGCTTTGAGTGACTTCAGCTCATTCTGTGCTGTCAGTCTTCCTAAGGATCCCCTCAAAGTAGAAGGGGAAGGTCATTCCTAAACTTACCTAATAGCATTCATTTTCTAACTAATACAGAAAAGGGAAGCTTTATACTTCTTGAACACAAAAGAAAATGACTTTTATTTTATTTCTAAGATCCATCACATTCAGCTTTCCAATCCAATGCAGAAGAGTTATATCTCTCTGTATATTTACTGAGAGCCTAAATCTTAGACTCGTGTTTTTCACATCTGAGTGGCTCTCAAAAGAGCAGTGGCTGATGAAGTAAAATGCTGTATTCAGTGACTGGCAAATATAAAGCAAAATGCTTTCAGGGAAGCCAGCTGAAATGCCTGCATTACCTACATGTTCACTCTGAAGTTGGAAAACTAAAGTTAATCAAAGTACAGTGGAGGGTGGTCTGCCGTACACTTTGTTTTATTTGTGTGGAGCCTGGCCTGTGCAGTTACAGTACAGTATCGTGTTCCTTCCATTATAAATTCCCATTTATATGCGTTTATAACTTAGCTCTGAGAGTTCAAGATGGCCTCCAATTTCCAAAGCGGCATCAGCCCAGGTGCAAGACTTAAAATGGCTTGTCTCTGTTACAGAATTCAAAGAAGGGAAAGAATGAAATAGATGTTTTCTTAACTGCATGGTTTTTTTTCCCTGATGAAATACGTGTGATATCGAATGCGATTGCATGTCATTTCTGTGTATTGTGTGCTACAGGGCCCTTGAATACCATGTTAAAATAAAAGCTTGTATAATAATAAAGCTCAGAATAGCCTCAAACTGTCAATAGCAAAAATCTTACTTTCCTCTAAACCTAATAGCATAATAGCTTATGAAAAATTAAGGTGACATATAAATTGCATATTGTAGCTTCCTAAAAAATCCATGTATAGCTATTAAAGAAAAATAATATGAACACATTCTTGGAGTAAAACACCAGGCTTGAATAAATATTGCTTAATTCTAAGAGCAATATTATTCTTCCATGAACTGAACCAGAGCTATGTAAATTTGTCAGGCTCTGTCTGCAAAAGGAATTAATCTGTGCTGAAGAGGCACAGATAACCAGACTCTGAACATGTTGGTAATTATACAATACAATGATCAAATCAGCAAAGAAAAATAACATCAACCAAATCTATTCTTTATATTGAATTCCACATAATTTCTTTAAAGGCAATGATAAAAAATACTAATTAATGCGAGTTCATAACTCTTTTAGGAATAGATTTGGTATACAAAATCACTTAAAATATAAATTTCTCCTCTATTGATCTCATGTATGAGAAACCAACACTTACAAGTCTGTTTGTCTTCTCTGTGTCTGCCTTTCAAAAATATGCATTGAATGAATGTCCAGAGTTAACCCACATCGTCCAGCTGTTTTGGGCGCTGGATTGTCGGTATTGCAGAAAACACTTTTAATTGCTGTTACACACTCATTTATATTGAAGCACATTGTTGCCTTCCTTTTCATCATCCCTTACTTATCTGCTCAAATATCTAAAATATATTTTAGAAGAATCATGCTGATAATTTTTTAGCCCTGACTAAAACACAGGTGTACTTAGTTTTATTGTGCTTCACCTTATTGTACTTCCCAAATATTGCATTTACAAATTGAAGGTTTCTGGCAACCTCGTGTCGAGCATGTCTGTGTTGAGCAATCCTGTGCTGGCACCATTTTTCCGACAGCGTGCGCTCACATCATGTTTATTTCAGTAATTCTCATGGTATTTGAAATATTTTTATTATTATTATATCTGCTCTGGGGATCTGTAATCAGTCATGTTTGACGTTAACATTGTAATCGTTGTATGCACCATGACTGCGCCCATATAAGAGGGTAAACTTAATGATGCATTGTGTGTTCTGACTG
This sequence comes from Alouatta palliata, assembly GCA_004027835.1. Taxonomy (NCBI): domain Eukaryota; kingdom Metazoa; phylum Chordata; class Mammalia; order Primates; family Atelidae; genus Alouatta; species Alouatta palliata. The sequence goes on from PVKV010011013.1 coordinate 53,171, forward strand.
CTCCATTGACTGGCTGATCCTCTGTCTCTCTCTCCCTCCTCTGGGCTCTCTATTCCTTGAGACAAAACACTGAAATTAGGCCAATTAATAATCCTACAATGATTTCTAAGTGTTCAAGGGAAAGGAAGAGTCACAAGTATCTCATTTTAGATGAAAAGCTAGAAATTACTAACTTAGTGAGAAAAGTGTGTCTAGTCAATCACTGCAGCAAACTTCACTGTTGTCTTATTTTAAAGGATTGTCACAGCTGCTCCGGTCTTCAGCAACCACCATCCTGATCCGTCAGCAGCCATCGACACCGAAGCAAGACCCTCCACCAGCAAAAAGATTAAAACTCAGTGAAAGCTCAGATGATTGTTAACATTTTTTTTTACCAATAAATCACTTTAAACTTAAGACGTGATTTTTGTAGACACAGAATAACATAATGCAAATAGACTACAGGATAGTGTAAACATAACTTTTATATGCGCTGCAAAGTCAAAAAATTTGTGTCACTTATTTTATAGCAGTATTCCTTTTATTGCAGAGGTCTGGAACCAAACCTGTAATATCTCTGAGCTATGCCTGCTTATAATTTTTAATCCCAGAAAAATCACTTACTTCATTTCATGATTCAGACTCACTTACTGTACATGGATTAATTTTTTAAACACTTGATGGAGAAGTGAAATTCTGAAAAATAGAAATCTGTATCAAGGTGGCATTCTCCCATAAAACTCAAATACAGAATTCAGTTATTAGAAAATAAAGCAAAAAGAGATTTAAAAATTCCCATCTGTTCAAGGTCATGGTGAGTGAGTTTAGCAGTATTGTATATTCACGCCGTGGCTACTCATTACATAGGCAAATGAATAAATACAGAAATAACATCTGAGTCTGCGTATGTAGGTAGCTGGATCTTTATTGTGCCTATTCTAATTCTGAGTGGTATCTGTTCACATAGCAGCAGATTGTCTTTTTCAAATGTTGCAAAGACAATTTTACTGCTTGGAATTATTTTATATTTCTACTATGCATAGTCTTTTCAAAACATCAAGTAGCAATATTACTGCTCAGAGAGTAATCGCCTACAGCGTTGGAAATGTTCTGGAAAATGGACAGAAGAGCGTAGCAGCAGGACCTCGCGTGGAGCAGCCCAGCCGTGTTTCCGAGGCACTTTGGCACCGTCACGGGCGTGGCAGACTGAGCCAAAGAGAGAGCCCTGCACGGTCTGAAAACTCCGTTTCTAACAATTTCACAACGAATGGCGATCGTCCTCCCGGGGCCTTGGTTCCGGGGCGGTTCCTGCCGCATCCTCCAGGCCGGCGGGGGTCGTCCTGCCGCAGGAGAGGCTGCCCCGCCCTCAGCTCGCTCCCTGGAGAAGAGACAGAGGCGATGGTCCTGGAGGCGCCCCTTCCCCAGTGTGGGCCTTAGCAGCGGGCGGGCCCCGCGGGTCTGAGAGGATTCAGACCCACGGGGAGGCGTGTGCAGCTGGGCTTGGGAACACCTCCTGCTTTCCAAAAAGGCCATTTAGGGAGCCCCCACCTTTTTCCAACAAAGCCCCCTGCTGCATTAGGGCTCTTCCCGAGTGACACAGCCGCGTAGATGCTCCCCGCCCCTCACCCTGCCATTGTGCACACCCTCACTGAGGGGGTCTCTCTCGGGGAAAGCTGGTCAGGGTACCTGCGGTTACGGCCCTACAGGCTGCCTTGCCGCGTTCCCATCTGCACCGCCCGTGCGTGTTCCCGTCCCACGGACACGAAGCAAAGCAGCTAATCAACCTAACTTCCACATGTATATGTTTAACATCTCTTGAAACTCTTGTGTTACTAAAAGTTTTTTTCCTGAGCGCTGTGGCTCACGCCTGTAATCCCAGCACTTTGGGAGGCTGAGGGGGGACGGATCACTTGAGGCTGAGTTCCACACCAGCCTGGGTCAAAGAGCAAGACCTAGCCTCTACAAAAAAATAAAAAATAAAAATAAAAAATTAGCCAGGCGAAGCGGAGGCAGGAGGATCACTTGAGCCCGGGAGGTTGAGGCTGCAGTGAGCTGTAATTGTGTCACTGCTCTTCAGCCTGGGCACAGAGTGAGACCATCTCTTAAAAAAAAAAAAAAAAATTCTTAAAAAAAATATTTCAGGTTATGTTGTTCAAAATAAAAAAAGAAGAACCTGACTAAGCAAGTGAGGGGTAATTTTGTGTCTATACACCTAGACCCACGGTATTTAGCTAGGTGATTAACAAATAAAGACTTCCTAATTACCATGATCTTTATTCCCTGAGACAGTGCTTCTCTTCTATTAAAACTCACTACATGCTTAAGAAAAATGGCTTCACTCTTTTGAATCTTAGTTTTTTGTTTGAAAAATGAGATTCATAATTTTTACTTTATGTTTCACTTATTTTGGAAAAATTAATAAAATCTTTTAAAAGAGCTGATATAGTGCCTGGGATAGAATAATACCCTGAGGAATGTTAGATACATTTGCCTTTTTTGTGACTTTTTATTATATAATATTTGCTAATATTTAATCAAAAAATCTCTGGCGATTTAAACTTAAAGATGATTTTAAATGATTACAGTACATGATGAAAATATGTTTCTTGACCTTTTTTTTTTTTCTTTGTCACCAGGCTGGAGTGCAATGGCCCGATCTCGGCTCACTGAAACCTCTACCTCCTGTGTTCAAGCGATTCTCCTGCCTGACCCGAGTAGCTGAGACTACAGGCATGAGGCACCATGCCCAGCTATTGTTTGTGTTTTTAGTGGAGACGGGGTTTCACCATGTTGGCCAGGATGGTCTTGATCTCTTGACCTCGTGATCCACCCACCTTGGCCTCCCAAAGTACTGGGATTATAGGCGTGAGCTACCGTGCCCGTCTGACATCTGACATTTTTATCCATCTATAGACATGCTTCACACAATTGGCATCAAAAGCACAGAGGAATTCTGAGATCTGGCAAGATTTTACACTATTTAAATGTTTAACACACTAGTTTCTAAAAAGTGGGACTCTTTATTTTGTATTTATTCTCATTTTTCACTGATGCCCAAACATCTTCCTTTGGCACACAATGGTAATTCACTTCCATTAATCTTAGCAGATTTAGAAGCTCCAGCCCTTGCCATAGTTATGTTTCCATTCAGCTGGGGACTGCATTATAACAGTGTTTAAAGGCTTCATTTTTAATCAACTCTGCCAGACTACTCAAGTGCTCGTAAGACTTTATTTTCTCAAAGTCAAAATGCACAGAGTCTTCCAAGGGTATAATGACACCAACTATCAAAAGATAATTTTTCTGATTTGGACTGTGGTCCTCCTGCCTGACTCAACCTTCAATCTCAAGATTTTACTGTGAGTTTTTTTTTTTTTTTTTTTTTTTTTTGAGATGGAGTCTCGTTCTGTCGCCAGGCTGGAGTGCAGTGGCGCAATCTCGGCTCACTGCAACCTCCACCTCCCGGATTCAAGCAATTCTCCTGCCTCAGCCTCCCGAGTAGCTGGGACTACAGGCGCATGCCACCACGCCCAGCTAATTTTTTACTGTGGATATTTTTACTGTGGATGTTGTTCAAAGCATTGATGTAAATGCTGAAGATGAACACAAAGGGCCCTATGGCCCTGTTTGTGTAGATTTCAGTGCCAGAAAACACTCGGTAGAATACTAAGTTTTTACAAACTGCTTGGGTGACAGCAAAACAGCAATTTAAAACTTTAAAGCCTTCCTTTCCTTATTTATAAAGCAGGATCAATAATACTTTCTCCTGAGAATGAGCATGTGACAAACATCTGATAAGGTAGGTAAGGTACTCAACATACTTCACTGGCAAATATTCATTCTTGTCCATTCTTGATTTCTCCAGATTTCCTTTTTCTAGAAGCATGCTGAGCCATACTTACCCTCTGGACTGTGACCTGCATGCTAGTGGGAGACAGCATCTGAAGGCCTTTATCTGGGGACTGTACTTCTTCTTCAAGTTGCTGTAGGCTCAGAGGTGCCTCAGTTTTGTAAGCCAAAAGTAAAATAAAACTCCCCTGACTGATTCAATGGATCCCTTCTCAAGGAAGGAGATTTGAAAGAAACCTGAAAAACTAATTCAGGTCATGAGAGGGAAGGGTGGGGTGGGGGTCGGACATACCTCATTATACCCTGTCTCTTCTGGAGTTCAGGTACACATGACCAGCATTAATATTAAAACAGAGATCCTAAGACTGACAAAACAGATTCTCTGTAGGAATAAGATACCAGCTTCAGTGTGACTCAGGTATAACATGACATGACAGGTAACAGGCCTAAAGGAAATAAAAGTATTCTACTCCAAAATATATTTCCTTGACATATTTTGGAATGACTGTGAAAGCCATCTCTTATAGGGAAAATTTACATTCCACAGTGAATTCTCTTCCCTTTCCAGGTATTTTCCTGACCCAGAAGAGAAAGCTAAGAGTGTGACATATTTTAGGTTCTGATACATTTACCATCTATTCTTTCTGAAGCTTACAACCTGGAGGCTTTGTCTACATGACAAGAATCTTGGCTTTCATGACCGCCTCCTGTACCCATCTTAAACCCAAGCATTTCTCTTCTTACTTCAACTCTTTAGGCAAAGCTTAGCTCTTTCATACAATTGCCAATCAGGAAATCTCTGGATCCACCTATGACCTGTAAGCCCAACCCTGCTTTGAGATGTCCAGCCTTTCTGGACTGGACCAATGTGTACATTCCACGTATGGATTTATGTCTTTGCCTGTAACTTCTTTTCTTCTAAATTATGTAAAATCAAGTTGTAATTCAACCACCTTGGACACATGTTCTCAGGATCTCCTGAAGCTGTGTCATGGGTCATGGTCCTCACATTTGGTTTAGAGTAAACCTCTTCAAGTATTTTGCAGAATCCTTTTTTCATCAACACTCTTTTATACTTGATGATTTCACATTTACAATTCTACCTGATCTTGGAAATGCACCATGTGTTATCAGATTAAAATACTAAAAACATAAGAAAACAGCATGTTTTCTACTGAAGGAAGCTATTTGGTTGTTATTTCACAAATTGTTGAAGATGTTCAACCTTTTCTTCATATTATTTAAGAAAGGCGTTCTTAGGCAAAGATTGTTGGCAAAAATGTTCTACTCCTCTTTCAGAGTTTACATTGCTATCTATATATCTTTTTCTTTTTCTATTTATCTGTGTATTATCTATTTTTTACAGACAGAGAAAAGAGAACAAATGTGCCAAGTTAAGTAAATGTACAAACCAGTTGTTTCCATATTATTCATGCGTTCCACGTTCCACATATGTAACTAATTTATAAATTCCTAATTTTACATGCCTTTTAATCACAATTTGCAACTGTGTTTTTAGTTTTTTACGTTACATTTCATCATTGATTGCAAACTATAGCTCATTCTAAATTTCTTCATGTAGCCTATGAATTTTTTTATTTTTGAAATCGTACAATAATTGTATGAAAACCACATTTCTTATCCCAATATCAACACTTCAGCTATTGACATTCAACTTGATTATATAAATAATTAAGGGAATTGTGACTAAGTATTTAAATAATTGATAAAGAGGAAATTGTCCTTGAAACTAATTTGTTCTCTGTATGTCAAGCCTGTCTAAGCAGGCTTCCTCAGTGTTTCTCTGCCTTTTGATGTTTGAAAATTCTGAATACGGTTTACAAAGGCAGTTTAGGAGTTAGTGACACTATGTCTCAGTGTACCCAAAACAACACTAGTTTCTTGTCCCAGCTTAACCATGAACCGAGCTTCCTTGTTTTCTTCAAAGTTTGAAAAACAACTTACACATTGACATATTATTGGTGTTGAAAACTCCTTCCCCAAGATGACATTTTCAAAAGCAAACTGAATTCACAAGAAGTATGAATTGGGAAAGCATCCAGGTATATTTAGGCGAATTCTCTAGAAAAGCACCTAACAGAGACATAAAGTTCCTATTGGGAGAAGTAGAACATGAATATGGGAAGATAAAGGATATATTTGGAAACGTTAAATTCCATGTTATGAAGTATATAGCTTACTATTTAGCAGTAGAGAGATATTACTGTATATTAACAGCTTAATATTTGAGTAGTTTTTGAGAGGAAAATATTTCGAATGTTTATTTCACTTAATAGGAAAATTATAATTAAAGTTTCATTTCAGTAGGTTATAAAGGAAGTGAAGAATGAGATACAATTAAGAAGTGCGAAGGTTAGGCCCAGACAGTTGAAAAGGAATACTTGGCTGCAAGGCTACAGCCATATGGTATTAATGTTTTAGTGTCCCCCCAAAATTAGTATGTCAGGACCTAATACCTAATGTGAGAGTATTAAGACGTGGAGCCCTTGTAAGTGATAATTCAAAATGGCTGCACTCTCACAGATGGGATTAAAGCTCCTTATAAAGGAGGCTCAAACACATACCCGCATCCGTTTCTGCCATATGAGGCTGCAGTAAAAAGGTACTATCTATAAAGGAGAGGTCCGTCACTGGACGCTGAATTTGCTGGTGCCTTGATCTTGGACTTCCCAGCCTCCAGTACTGAGCACAATAAATTTCTCTTGCTTATAAATTACCCAGTCTAAGGCATTTTGTTATAGCAGCCCAAATGGACAATACAGCTTCCATAATGCTAGACTAAAAGGGAATGGCAATGCATGTTATAGTTTAAAGAGATAAATCAACTTTTTGGCTTGGTGTGGTGGCTCACATCTGTAATCCTAACATAGGAGGATCACTTGAGACCAGGAGTTAAAGACCAGCCTGGGCGACATAGAAAGATCTTGTCTCTAATTTTTTTAAAAAGAAATAAACATTTTATTAGAAGAACAAGAAATGTACCATTGACTCTGAACAACTGAGTTATATATATAAAGGCCAACATTTATTTGAGCCTTAGGAAGAAGTGTAATCTGGACTTCTAATTCTCACGATGCTTTTTTTTTTTTTTTTTTTGAGTATTCTGATTTAATTCTTGTTTCTTGCAGAGGAAGAGTTCTTTACTATAACACAGAGAATATGCTCATCAATTGTTCCTGTATTTTTCATCTTGGGCTTCAAGCACTCGCACTAGATACACAAGCTTACTCTCTTGGTTCACTTCCAAAACTCCCAGAGATGGGTTTTCACTGTCACATGAAGTTAGTGTGACATGGATACTCTGACAACAATAAATATATATTTAGGAAATGGGAGATGAAAATGTAAGAAAGAGGTTTATGTTAATAAATATATACATATCCACCACAAGCAATCATGGGCATGGGAAGCCCAGGCACACACTGTATGATTTATTTAATATTTACTGGCTGGGCACAGTGTCTCACGCCTGTAATCCCAGCACTTTGGGAGGCTGAGGCAGGTGGATCATCTGAGATCAGGAGTTCTAGACCAGCCTGGCCAATATGGTAAAACTCCGTCTCTACTAAAAATACAAAAATTAGCCAGATGCAGTGGCAGGAGCCTGTAATCCCAGCTGCTTGGGAGGCTGAGGCAGAAGAACCACTTGAACCTGAGAGGCGGAGATCGCAGTGAGCAAAGATTGCAGTGAGCTGAGATCTAGCCATTGCACTCCTGCCTGGGTGACAGAGTAAGACTCCGTTAAAAAAAAAAAAAAATTTTACTGAGTGCCTATTATGTCACATACCATGATAAGCAATGGAGATACCACACTACATAAGACAGAATCCCTGGCACAGCATATATTATATTTAGAAATCACACTGCATTATGTCTATACTTAACTTTTGGGGTTGTGGGAATTATGAGTTTATGTATGTAAGGCATTTAAAATGCCTAGCACGGCAAATACACCTCATGTGATAGCTAATAGTGTAGGGGTTAACATTAAAATGACCAAATATTTGGCAAAAGAAATTTCTCTCTCCTACGAGCCTGGAGAGATTCTGAGAGATCTCATGTGGCTTCAGCCCGTACTACTAAGTCAATCATTTCTTATCAATATCCTTTGAGTTGCCAGGGAAGGAAAATTGAATAAAATCGTTTTAGTTAAAAGGGTGAAATTATTGACCCATTTAACATATTGTGCATTGTTTTATGTATTGGTAGGAATGTTTGGTTACAATAAATAGAAATGCGCTTCCAAGAACTTAAGCAAGGTGGGTACTTGGGAGACATGGAGCTCCTTATAACTAAGAAAAAGCTGAAGAATGAGAACGCAGAAAGACCCAGAGCAGAACATCGAATCTGGGTAACCAAGCTAGTGGGAAGGGTCTCGAGGCACTGGCATGCATCAGATTGAGTCAGCCTGGCCCCTCTTCCTGCTGGCATCTCAACTGAGGTGCAGGTTTCTAAAGGGAAGGATCAGATTTGCTCAGCACCCCATCCATGTTCCTCCTTGGTGGATGGGGACCCTCAGTGGAACCTGTTCCCAAGAATATGTTGAATGGCTGGGGCAAAAGTAGGAAATTTTATACTTTCTAGAAAAAGGGAAAATGATTTTGGAGCAAGAAAGTAAGAAATTGTCTAGTATAATATGTGAAGACTCACTGTCTGAGATTTCTGTAAGTCCCATAGATTGTATAAGAAAGATCACACGATAATAACATCTAATTGCTTTTTCAAGCATATTCTAAATAATGCATTTCTTCAATATTCCTATAACATAGTTATTGGTGGTTAACATTTTTACTTTTTATTTTTAAGAGCTGTCCTTTTAGAAAAACAAAATAAAAAATAACCTAAATGTCTGATCTCTGCTACCCATGTCCCTAAGAACACAATCTGAATGGCTCTTACACTGAACGGAGATCTCGGTGAATAATTTATACATGGAATTGAAAGCAAAATCACTTTTCACAGTGCATTCTATATTAAATGCATGCCATTATTAGTAACACATACCAGTTTTCACTAATCCATATGGAAACAGGTTTTAGATTCTAACATATCTTATGACTAGGATGTCATTTTTCAAAACGAAACCAAAAAAAATTCAAAAAAAAGTTTATGTTCGCTCACAAACTTTAAGTTCAGCCCAGATCCTGAAGTTGGTTAAATGTGTTTTCTCTTCTATCACCTAGAATATGTTCCTTCAATAACTATTAGCAAACGTTACTTAGTATTCACACGTAGCAGTTCTTCTGAAAAATGATGGTTTTAGTGTTTTCCATTTCACTGGAATTTCTATTATATAGCTGCAAGAAAATGTAAACTCCTATGTCATGATAGATGACTCACCAGTCAACATTAAGCACTTATGCACTCAGATAAGAAACTGAGTTTGTACTTGGGTAGAGAGGCGACGGGCTTGCCAACCCAGTGAGTGATGATCAAATCCCTCCCTGTCTCCCTAATGCCAGGACTCAGAAAGGAGATATTGACCCACAACTTTTCTGATTCCAGACACAGACAAAGGTGTTTCAAGATGTGATGTACATACCCAAGTTTTCACTTTTCTTTTTATATTCAATTTAATAATACATACTGTGTCTCTCATCACAATGGCAAAAAAAGCATCTAAAGAGTACACAGATCCCCAGGCATGAGCAAAGTTGGCCTTTAAGGTGACATAAAACATATATGGTTCCAGACATTTAAAGCGTCCCTGGGGTAAGGAAAAACCCAGAGCAAGATTAAAACCATTCACTGAATCCTAAACATTTCTTACCTGTCTGCACGCCGTTGCTCTGTCAGGGTTTCACACCCAATAGTTCTTCTCCCATTCCTGGATCATGAAATCAAGTAGGAGAGATCAGAATTACAGAGGAAACTGAAATGATGTGAAATAAACACAATAGTTGATCGATAAAATGTACTGAGAATCTACTCTGCCAGGCTGTAATCAAAGAAGGAGCTATGACCTTCCTACAGTTAATGGGCCCAACCAGAAAGACAAGCTGAAAACTATGTAACAGCAAACTGTGTAATGCAACAATAAATAACACAGACTGCTGTTTACATGTCTGTCTCCAGGGCACACACAAGGACAATCTGGTGCAATAGAGGGATAACTTTTCCCAGTTGGAAGCAATGAGGCATTGTGTCACAGAGGAGCTTAGATTTAAAGATGGTCAGAAATTAACTAGGTGAGCTAGTTTGAGAAAAAGAATTCTGGCCAGTAGGAAGGGCGTGCATGAGGTTATGAATACAGAAGATACCCATGAACCTAAAGCCTTGGTAGAGAAAAGAAAAACAAGAGTTGGCCTCAGTTTGCATCTGTGTGATAAGCCAGAGAAGCACGTAAACCAAGAACACCGATGAAATCAATGTGATTGGAAATCTAGGAAGATGAAAGGCCAGACTCAGTGCAAGCAGAAACAAGGTAAGGTAAGGGTGCCATTAATTTTGAACCAGGAAGTCAGACTTTTGCATCTGGAATTTTAGCAGCTGCAGGCTTTTCACATGAGATACCTGATCAAGCAGAGGAATGACTAAAGAGGGCACACCTGAACTTGATGTCTTCTGCCAGTTACCATATTAATCTTTTCCATCTGTATCTAAGCCCTTGGAAAGACAATCTTTAGTAACTGCATCAGTGACATCAACCCCATGTATTCTTCATTTCATTTTGAGAGAATAAGAATACGCAAAAATGCAAAGACAATTGGAAAGAAGATGGCAAAGAAGTAGGTGGCTTAGGGGTTATAAGTAGCTGGATGAGTTCTGGTTGCTGCTTCAGATCTGTTCTCCTTTTCCCACCCAGCTCTGTAGCCCTACGCTGAACTGTTTGAACAAATCAACAGAATCCTCCCCTTTTGGCTTTTGCTTAGGTTCAGTCTAAAAATATCATAAGCAGAAAGGAGAAAGGTTGAAGTCCAGGTTTCCATTCTGCTTTCTCCATCCATGATGGGTCACCTCAGGCTGGGTTCTTTGAACAAAAGTCACTGATTCTATCAAGCGATTCTCTTAAATACCCGTACACTACCTCTTTCTTCCTGTCTCTTTGCTGATAGCTACTCTCTCTCCCCAGCTTCTAGGCTTGGGATGGTGATGGCGTCTGGTGCCCCATTCCTTTCAACCGTGGGAAGGCAATGCTTTGTGGTTTCCTTCTCCCTTGAGAACCGCTTTATAAAGAGATTCCTGATTCTTCTCAAATCATCCAAATTGAGCACACCATTTGTTATCCTGTCGGGACCCTGACTAACCAGTCATTGGTTAGTCACTGGTCCACTGGTACCAGGAGTGGTGTGAGGAAAAAAGCTCTTAGAGCATTCTGTGATTGCGTTCATCCCCACTGGAGATACTCAGGGTAGCCCTCTGGTTGGATGGGAGTAGGGCACAGACATCCTGTCCCGCAGTAGAGTCTTGCTTGGGATGGAGAGCAGGAGGGGCCCGTGGCCTGCAGAGATGAAGCGCCTGAGGCCATTAGTCACTCTGGAATTCAAACTGATTGTGAAGGCAGGGCCTCAGCTGGTGTTTTCATGGCTCTGTGATGCAAGGAACTGAGAAATGTAAAACTGCTGAGCATTTGACTGATAATACGCAGGAAAAATTAATAAACTTCCTTGACAGATTTGAAAAAGTTCCTCATCCTTCTCAATTTGAGGACAGACACAGGTGAAGACCAAGCTGAAGGCCTGATGAGAAGGTCATTTACACCGGGAAAATGGGCACTGGTGGGCCTGAGGTGAGGGATGGGGGCACGTAAGTAGACACTGAAGAGTCTGGGAAATTCAAACCTTGTCCTCCCTGGAGGAAGCTTCACTCTGCATAAGGGAATTCCAACTGTCTTTCCTGGGCACTTGCTTACAGGAAGCTTCTGGAGACCCAGAGCTACCACCCCTGTTGCCGTGAGGCCCATGGTGAGATTTGGATCCCTTCATAAGTCAGAGAGGAAAGTGTAAGACCTTCTGCAGGAGGAGCTCACCCACATTCCGTAAAGCCTATAGTCCTGTATAGATTCTGTATAGATTCAGCAGTCTGCAGAGTATATATGGTAACAGGCTCTAAAAGAAGTACAACAGAAGGCCAGATGGGACTGGATTAATGAAAATGAGCACATTCCCCTTGGATGTAGGGTTCAACGTGTTGACTGAAGCCCATGATGGTGACATTGATTTTCTATGGTTGTGGAATTGAAACCCAGATGCGATGCTTTCATAAAAAAAAAAAAAAAAAAAAAAAAAAGTAGGCTGACAAGCTGAGACTTCTCTAGTATGCTGCACGAAAAAGTCAAAGTTTTCTGGAGTGTTAGCAACCAGATTCTTTTTTGCCTACATGCAACAAGCCAATCACTGTGGCCACTGGTTTTTGCAAAAGAGAAAATATTTTATTCATAAAGCTGCCATGTGAGGAGACGCAAGAACAGACTTGAAATCCACCTCCCTGAAAATAGGACTTGGATGTAGTAAGGGCAGCCAGGTAGTCTAAAGTGTGGACAAAGGTGATTGGTAGATAGGAAAGGAGAGATAATTGGGATTTCTGTGCAAGTGTAATCAAGACACATGGTTTGTCACAGGATTCAAATGCATGAGATAGTGGCATAAGCATGACCTGAGGGTGGCGTTTTTGGCCCTCTGATATTAAAAGGTCACTCTTCAAGCACTCCAGCAGGTCCGGTTAAAGGTTGGTGGTCTCAAGAAGCTTAAACTGGACAAGAGCTGTCCCATAGTTCCTGAAAAACAACTTTGAGCAACTGTTACTATAGTGACCCACAGTCAGGTATCTATAAGGAGCGGGAATTTAGGATCAACTAGAAGTATACAATTAGAAGCAAGCAAGGCACGTTAGCTTTGATGGCTTAATCAGGTGAGATTTCGGTTTCAGGAGAAGGCATTGTTTAAAAGGATTCCGTGCAAACTCATCATCCATCCTGTAATGACAACCTTCAGGAGGGTCTCAAAGGCACTCCTGTCTTTATTGACGCAAAATGCTTTAGTGAGGAGTGTCCCGGCATTCTTAAAAAGGTCTTGTCTAGGGTTTTTATGGATTGGAGTTTTACATTTCAGTCTTTAATCTATCTTGAGTTACTTTTTGTATAAGGTGTAAGGAAGGGGTCAAGTTTCAAGTCTCTGCATATGGCTAGACAGTTTTCCCAGCACCATTTATTAAACAGGGATTTTTTTCCACATTGCGTTCAGGACATAGGCATGGGCAAAGATTTCATGATGAAAACACCAAAAGCAATTGGAAACAAAATCCAAAACTGACAAATTGGATCTAATTAAATAAAGAGCTTCTGCCCAGCAAAACAGACTAGCATCACAGTGAATAGTCAACCTACAGAATGGGAGAAAATTTTTGCATACTATCTATCTGTCAAAGGTCTAGTATCCAGAATCTACAAGAAATTTGAACAAATTTATAAGAAAAAAACAACCCCATCAAAAAGTAGGCAAAGGATATGAACAGACATTTATGCAGCCAACAAATATATGAAAAAAATCTCATCATTGTTCAAATCAAAACCACAGTGAGATACCATCTCCTGCCAGTTAGAATGGTGATTATTAAAAAGTCAATAAACAATGGATGCTGGTGAGGCTGTGGAGACATAGGAACACTTTTACACTGTTGGTGGGAATGCAAATTAATTCAACCACTGTGGAAGATAATGTGGTGATTTTTCAAGGACCTAGAACCAGAAATACCATTTGACCTAGGAATCCATTACTGGGTATATACCCAAAGGAATATAAATCATTCTACTATAAAGACACATGCACATGTATATTTATTGCAGCACTGTTTACAATAGCAAAGGCATGGAACCAATCCAAATGTTCATCAATAATAGAGTGGATTAAAAAAAGTGATACAGTATCGCCATGGAATACTATACAACCGTAAAACAAGAATGAAATCATCTTCTTTGCAGGGATGTGGATGAAGCTGGAAGCCATCATCCTCAGCAACCTAACGCAGGAACAGAAAACCAGACACCACATGTTCTCACCCATAAGTGGGAGTTAAACAATGAGAACATATGGACACAGGGAGGGGAGCATCACACACCAGGATCTGCTGGGGAGTGGGGCTCAATGCATGCGGAGCTTAAAACGTAGGTGGCAGGTGCTGCGAACAACCACGGCACGTGTATACCTATGTAACAAACCTGTATATCCTGCACTTGTATCCTGGAACTTAAAGTAAAAAAAAATTTTTTTTTTTTTTGAGAAGGAGTTTCGCTCTTATTACCCTGGCTGGAGTGCAACCTCAGCTCACTGCAACCTCTGCCTCCTGGGTTCAAGCAAGTCTCCTGCCTCAGCCTCCCGAGTAGCTGGGACTACAGGGGTGCGCCACCATGCCCAACTAATTTTTGTATTTTTAGCAGAGACGGGGTTTCACTATGTTGACCAGGATGGTCTCAATCAGTAAAATTTTTTAAAAAGTTGTCATATATAGCTCACAAGGAGAAATTAATGGTGAGAATGCTAAAAGTGGAGTCAGATTCTATAGTTGTGAAATAGGGTCACTGTGCACAGATTACCAATCTGTAATTTCTACCACTTGCTTGTGTTCAGTGAGACAGAACGCTCACACAATCCGTTAAGGAAGTCACTTCATTCCTCATAGATGGAAAACAAGAAATAAAAGAAGCCTAGAATTTGTAGTAAGTCATTCCTTCAAGGCTCATGAAAGATACAGGGTGAATGGAGTATTGTCTGTACATGCCCATGTCACACTGCAACTAAGTGACCCTGAATGCATTGCACTCTAGGTTTCTATACCCTGAAGTTATTAATTCAATGGACTAAAGCATTTCAAGGCACAGTTTTCTCGACGGGATAGGAATGGATCCCAGGCTGTTCTGGACAGACTGTCCATCTCAGGCGGTTTCATGCTCAGCACATTTTATCATTGTTCTAAGAACTCCAAGTGGGAAAGGCTGACTTATGTGAACATTAGTGGACTACCTGATATTCTGGCTTCTCATTTGCTTTAGCCAATAAGAGGTCAAGCAGAAGATTGGAGGGAGGTGGGAGGCTGAGCTATTGAATTCCACAGTCTTCTTCTAAGTGTGTGACTCTGAGCTGGCTGCACTCCTCAGCCAGGGTTAAAGCTTCTGTTAGGCACTCCTCTGCACACATGTGTCTTTCCAGGCTCTGGTATCTGCCCCTTCCAATCCCTTCTGATCTCCTGTGCCACAGTAACCCTACGATACTGGACTGTTTCTTTTGGTTTCTCTGTATCTTGCATAACTCTTTAGCCCCTTAATTAAACTCTCTTCAAATTACCCAGTTTAAATGTAATGTCTGTTCTGTTCAGTTTTTCAGAATCTGTGATTGCTGCAAAGGAATAAGCCAGCTGATTCCTAACTTCCCAGCAGGGAAATCTGCAAAGCATTGATGTAGTCCTCAAAGACCCAGGAATTGACAGGAGTACTTACCAGTCAGATTAGTATTGATGGGTGGGGATGAAAAAGTAAGTTAGAGCGGGTATAAATGGCTTGAAAGGATTTTAAATGCTAACACCCTCCTCCACTTCCTTTTAGCTAAGTGACCTGCCAACCCCTTGCCAACCCTGAATTTTTGATTCCTCAAGGGAACAAAAGGTCTCTAGGCTGAAGAAAAGCTCACACTCTTGAGAGTGCTGATACCATGACAAAAAAAAAAAGGAGGAGTCCTGGGAATTTTCCTCAACTGAATCCTTAATATGGAGCCCCTCTATACCTCTTTCACCATTCTCCCCAAGCATGCTGATCATCAGTTCTTTATCTTTGAGTCAAATGCTGTAAAAATTTTTCTCTGTATAATGTAACCATTTGAAGGGGAAAGAATAGTAGAAATGAGAGTCTGCTAACAAATAGCCCATGCTTACCCCTTTACAGTAAAGCTCAGGTAGGACAAACCGCACATACGTGGTCTGAGCTGACAGTCACTGTTCTGCTACCCTCCAATATAAATTATGAGCAGTGAGACAATGATTTCCAGACATTGGAGAAGAATGCCTAAGAGAAAAAACAGACAGATAAATACTAAACTGGAGCATTCTTAGCAGAGAGAAAAGTACAACTCCGTCATTAGTATCTTCATAAATATAAATGATATAGCATCCACATAACAGAAACAGGAGTGTTCAGACAACATAAAGGTGCCCATGGAATTTAAAAGCATAACAGCAGAAACAAACACCTAAATAAAGAATCTGGAAGATAAAGTGAATGTAACTCCAAGGAAGTAGAGGAGAAAAGATAAAAAGATGGAAATTCTGATAAAATAATTGCCCAGGATGTCCGAACTCCGAATAATGGGGAATCTGGAATGACAGATCTTTTTTAAAAAATGATACAGATGAATATATTATTAATAAATTAATTCAAGAAAATTTTCATTTACAGTAAAAAAAAATCCCTAAGTGTGTGCACATTGGAATAAATAGATCCAGAGCAAAGTACATCATTAGGAAATTTCAAAATACTCATGACCAAGAGAAGATTCTACAAGGTTTTGGAGAGAGAAAGAGAAAGGCAGAAAAAGAGGGACAGAGAATATGTAAACAGGTGAAGAGCAGCCTTGGAAACCGGAGGACGATAGAATTCTCCTGACAATTCTACAGGAATATAATATTCAGCCTCAAATTACATGCCCAGACAAATTGTTAAAGAGTATGATGGTAGAATAAAAATATTTTTAGATATTTAGAGTTTCAAAATGTTATTGCAAGAGATAGCACCATTTCTAAATAAGGTACAAAAGGATGTACAGACAGCATGGGAGAGTCAGCCAAGGAAATGAATATACGGGATCCAGAAGGAAGGCTATCTAGTGCAGAAGGGAGGCCGAGGTCTCTCGGTAGGGCCTCTAAGAGGCTGGTAGCTGGGCCCAGGAACAGTGGGACTGTAGAGAGAGAAGGTCAAGAAATGTTGCCAAGATGCCATTGGACTACTTTTTAACATTTAGAGTGAAGTGGATTATCACAGGTAGCAATTGTACCTCAGGTCAAAAAACTGAATATTGCCGGCATCCAGAAGCCTCCTCAAGTCCCTTCATAATCTCTGCTCATATTTCTTCTCAGAATGTATCATCCTTCCTTTTAATGCTTTAGGTTAGTTTCCTCTCTATTTGATGATTACTTAAACAGAATTATAAATTCATATCCTCTTTTGGCTTCACTTGTTCAGTATTACATTGTGTGTGGTTATTGCACATTCATTTTCATTGCTTTTTCATTACTAAATTGCGTGAACGTGTACTAATTTGTTTATCCATTCTACTGTTGGTGAACGTTTGAGTTGCTTCTTGCTAGTGCTATTATAAATAATTCTGCTACCAGTGATTTTGCACTTGTCTTAGTGTCTATGTGCATGCATTTCTTTTGGATATATATCTAGACTATAGGGTAAGCTTATGTTTAACTTTCATAGACAATTATATATTGTTTCCCAAAATGACTACAGCAAACTGTGCTCCTACCCGTAGTTACAGGAATTCCTTTCGCTACATATTTTCACCAACATGAGTATTTGTAGTGCTTTTAATTTTAGTTATCCTGTGGTGTATCTACGGGTTTCCTATTGTGTTTCAACTCAGCTACTAAGTGGTTAATCAACAGATAGTCTCAAGGATATAGGACTGCAAAGTGTGATCTCTACTCCGGAGCTTGATGTATTAATTACACTAATCTTGTGAAATTGGTCATGTGAAATTTTTTAATCTCATATTTCCTCTAAAACAGTATAAGTAAACAGCAAATGCATTGTCAAGTACTCATTTTTTCCCGTTAAATTTCTACTACCTAGGGATAGTTTATGCAAACAGTGACCTAGCTGCAAGAAACATTATTTTTAGGAAACAGATAATTTAATGCAAAAAGAAAGAAGAAAGGAAGAAAGAGTGGGAAAGGAAGAAAACGAAAGAGAAGAAGGAAGGAAAGAAAGAAAGAAAAAGAAAGAAAGAAAAGAAAGAAGGAAAGAAAGAAAGAGAAAAATAGAGCTGCTTCTTTTTACTGTTGATATAGCTACCTCGCCCTTTATTTTTAACAACAAAATTTTCCTGAAAAATAATGATATTATTCAAGAAAATTATTTACATTTTGTTTGTCAATATAATTAGAGCTTTAAATAGATGAAACCTAGATAAAATGAAGTATTATACCTTGCCAGCTACTTGGGAGGCTGAGGCAGAAGAATCGCTTGAACCCAAGAGGCGGAGTTTGCAGTGAGCTGAGATTGTGCCACTGCACTCCAGTCTGGTGACAGAGCAAGACTCCATCTCAAAAAAAAAAAAAAAAAAAAAAAAAAGAACTATACCTGTTTATATATAGCTTTATACAATAATATATATGTATATTAGTCCGGGTTCTCCAGAAAAATGGAACCAACAGGATCTCTATCTACTGATCTGAGAGACTTATGATGATGAATCGATTCACATGATTATGGATGCAAAGAAGTCCCATAATCTGCTGTCTGCAAACTGAAACCCAGGAAAGCCAGTGGCACAATTCCAGTCCAAGCCCGAAGGCCTGAGAACCAGGGAAGACAACAGTGTTAGCCCCTGTTGATTTGTCGAAGACCCATGTCCCAGCTCAGCCAGTCAGAGTTTCCTTCTTAGGCAGTCTTTTCCTTTTATTCAGGCCTTCAACCAAGTGGATGAGGCCAAACCACGTTGGGAAGGGCAATCTGCTTCACTCAGTCTACTCATTTACGTGTTAATTTCATCCAGAAACACGCTCATAGAAACTACAAGTTTTAACCAAATATCTGAGCACTCTGTAGCCCCACCAAGTGGACATGCAAAGTGAACCACTGCAATATACAAATGTGGCTAAGGATCATGAGGTTACCTGGTGCACAGATATCTTCCTGCTATCATAGAGTTCTAATCCCATGCTTCTCTGTGGTTAGTGTATCGTGATTGGCTTCTGTGTGGTGTTTGTGCTCCCACTCTATCCTGCGGTATGTACAGAACCGTGCATGCGTATGTGGGTTTTATCATTTTTAAGATATAACAAAATTGCCCAAAAAATTGTGATAAAGTATTTTAATTATACTTTTAAAAATGTCTCTGCTTTCATATCAACATAAGCAAAACACCAGAAGTCAAAACGAAATTCCAAATAGGTAGAAAAGTATGATAGAAAATCTTAAGTATCTAACCAACATAGAAAAATGAAAAAGATTAGATCTGATATGCTCATCATCCCTGTAGAAAAATGTGATAATACTGGGGCTGGGCATGGTGGCTCATGCCTGTAATCCCAGTACTTTGGGAGGCCAAAGCGGGAGGATCAAGAGGTCAGGAGTTCGAGACTAGCCTGACCAACATGGTGAAACCCTGTCTCTACTAAAAATACAAGAATTAGCCAGGCGTGGTGGCTCACGCCTGTAATCCTAGCACTTTGGGAGGCCGAGGTGGGTGGATCACCTGAGGTCAGGAGTTCAAGACAAGCCTGGCCATCAGGGTGAAACCTCATCTTTTAAAAAAAAAAAAGAAAGAAAAATGTAACAATACTTTGATGTAAAGAATTCTATATAAAATAAAATATTTTAAAATCAATTATTTACTAAGAAAATTATTACGCCGGGCGCGGTGGCTCACGCCTGTAATCCCAGCACTTTGGGAGGCCGAGGCGGGTGGATCACGAGGTCAAGAGATCGAGACCATCCTGGTCAACATGGTGAAACCCCGTCTCTACTAAAAATACAAAAATTAGCTGGGCATGGTGGCACGTGCCTGTAGTCCCAGCTACTCGGGAGGCTGAGGCAGGAGAA
>PVKV010011014.1:0-72730 GCA_004027835.1 Alouatta palliata
GGGGAGGGATAGCATGGGGAGAAATAACAGATACAGATGATGGGGAGGAAGGCAGCAAATCACACTGCCATGTGTGTACCTATGTAACAATCTTGCATGTTCTTCACATGTACCCCCAAACCTAAAATGCAATAAAAAGTATATTAAAAAAAAGATAAATTTTCAAGTCTTATAGCCATTTTTTTAAATTTGTGAAATATACCAAATACTATAAATAATAAAAAAAATCTATTATTCTTCTGCTACCATGAGGTGACTATTTTAAATGTCTTGTTCAGCCATCTCCTACATAAATACATGTATCACTTCACAAAATTAGAATTCTATCTGCATGGAGTTTCATATCCTGATTGTACTGGTTATTGTCTGTTGCCCTCCCACTCCCACCAACTCAAACCATTCTCTGCCCTTCTCAGCCCCTCTCTGAGACCAAGCAGGCTGACCCTGATGGGCCACATCATTCTAGTTTCCTGTTGGGTTCAGCCAATAAGAAGCACTGACTGGACACCAGAAATTGCAGAGCAATTAGTAGGCAAGTGGGGAGGAAGGTCAAGGATTTTTTCTGTCACCTCTGACCTGCTGCATACTGAGGCTCTGTCAGGCCTGCATCCTTCTATGACTGGACTCCTCCAGGGCTGCCTCTCCACAGGGCTCAGGGTTGCAACACTCTTTTCCTTTTATTTGTTCAAAAGGAGGAGGAGGGGTGACTCTCTGCTCTTTCTTGTACCTTGTGTGTCACCATCCCTGATGGATTCTCCTTACTTTGCCCACTCTCTCATAAACGGTCCTTTAGGCAATGGAATTGTTTTCTGCCAGAACTCCGGTTGTTTGACCTTTTAATTGATTGCAGGGTAAATGCATCTGATAGCAATAATTTAAGCATACCTTTAGAAAGACCCAGTATGGTAGATATACCTGAATGTCTGTTTCAAGCTAGGGAATCTGTGCATGGCCAACCTGGAGATTCGTTTTTTATCCATGGTAAACATCTGAGCCCCTAGCCTGTTCCATGGAATATGGGCCGTACAGGAGATGGAGGCCTTGAGTTTTGGGTTAAATGATGTTTGCTGGGTGGAGTTCTTTAGACGGAGGGTGTTAAGTGAGAATGCTGTAGAAACTGCATGATGTTTGCAAGTAGTTGCGTTCTCCTGGCCAGCCTGCCACTGCACGACTCTCTCTCCTGTATTAACCCCCTAATAAAACGCCACATTTCATTTGCTGGCTCTGGGTCTCTTCTTTGGCCTCTTGGCTTGGTACAGCCAAAATGTTGGTTTGGTACAACTTTTATGTTACATTTTGAAATCTGGTGCTTTCCCTGTTTGGGTTGGTAGGGGTTTGCTACAACGGTGATTTTTAAAAAAACGAGTGCATCACTTTCTTTTGCTACCAGAGAAGAGAAGAACTGATTTGTAACGGCTGTTCACTATTCCAACATAGCACAATTGTATTAGCATTTAACCATTTCTTTTTTTTTTTTTTTTTTTTTTGAGACGGAGTTTCGCTCTTGTTACCCAGGCTGGAGTGCAATGGCGCGATCTCGGCTCACCGCAACCTCCGCCTCCCAGGTTCAAGCAATTCTCCTGCCTCAGCCTCCCGAGTAGCTGGGACTACAGGCACGTGCCACCATGCCCAGCTAATTTTTGTATTTTTAGTAGAGACGGGGGTTTCACCATTTGACCAGGATGGTCTCGATCTCTTGACCTCGTGATCCCCCCGCCTCGGCCTCCCAAAGTGCTGGGATTACAGGCGTGAGCCACCGCGCCCGGCCGCATTTAACCATTTCTTTTCACTCTTGGTTCCCATAGGAAACAGTTGGACACTCTCAAATTGAAAAAATTCAAGAAGGGTTTATTTATAGACATTACAGGCTGGGCATGGTAGCTCACTTCTGTAATCCCATCACTTTGAGAGGCCACTATGGGTTGATCACTTCAGGTCAGGAGTTCAAGACCAGCTTGACCAACATGGTGAAACCCAGTCTCTATTAAAAATACAAAAATTAGCCAGCATGGTGGTGTGTGCCTGTAGTCCCAGTTACTTGGGAGGGTGAGGCAGATTTGCTTGAACCTTGAAGGCGGAGGTTGCAGTGAGCAGAGATGGCAGCAGTGCACTCCAGCCTGAGCAAAAGAGCAAGACTCCATCACAAAAAAAAAAAAAAAAAAAAAAAAAAAAAAAAAAAAAAAAAAAGAGCGAAAGGGAGATAGAGAGGGCGAGAGAGAGAGAGAGAGAGAGAGAGAGAGAGAGGGCGAGAGAGGGAGAGACATCGCACAGGAGAGGGGAGGGTGTAGGGGCACTGCAAAGGAAAATGCTGTCATCTGACAGCATGTCATCCATAAGCGTGGACTTCTTATGTCCCCCAGGTATAAAGGAATGGGAGGAGGAAGCAAGTCTCAGAAATCAAAAGGAACGTCGCATAGAGGAGACTACCAGCTGTGCCTTTCATTTGAGGGCATGACCAGTCCACGGAGATCTCTTACGGGGAGGGAGCCAGGAGAACAAATACTTCCTCCTTCCCATCTCCTACTAGGGCCCCCCATTGGCAGGATCTGACTGGAGGCCAGAGGGCATGGGAGCCCTGTCGATCTAGTTTAACCACCTCCCAGGGCAGAGGGCAGGATGGAGAAAAGTGAGGGTGACCCTCAGGGGCCAGAGGATAATATCCAGCACTCCAATCAAATGAGTCCTATTGTCGGAGTTCTCTGTTAGAAAATCTGTTTCTGCAAAGTACAGCCAGGGACAAGGATTGAAGAGCTAACACTTTATTTGGGAAGTGCAAGCCCAGGATGGTAAAGATGAGGAAATAGGGGAAAGGAGACAAGGAAAAACTGGGAAGCCAAGATGGTGTGATGAAGGGATGTGTTACTGTGCCGATCACCATGCCACAGGGAGCTGTGAAGAGGCTCAGCAGGTCTATGGGCAGGGATGTTGGCTCAGCAGATGGAACCACTCCATGGAGTTCTCTTCAGGGAGAAACTAATCTTAAAGAAGTCCCAGCCGGGCGTGGTGGCTCATGCCTGTAATCTTAGCACTTTGGGAGGGTGAGGTGGGAGGATCACTTGAGCTCAGGAGTTCCAGATGAGCCTGGGCAATATGATGAGACCACATCTCTATAAAAAGAACAAAAATTGGTCTTGAGTGGTGGCACGTGCCTGTAGTCCCAGCTGCTCTGCGGGCTGAGGGAGAGGATAGCTTGAGCTTGGGAGGTTGAGGCTGCAGGGAGCCATGATCACACCATTGTACCACCATCTAGGCAACAGAGCAAGATCTTGTCTCAAAACCTAAAAACAAACTAAAAAAAAAAAAAAAAAGAAAATTTTAAAAAACCAAAAAATTCCCCCACCCAGGGAAATTAAAGGGAGAGAAGGAATTTGGCATATAACTTCAGATTTTTAAAAACCCATGATTTCAACTAGTTTAACAAAAATACTTTTCACTAATGACCATTGTTCTCCTCCGAGGCTGTCAAATAATTCATTACAAAGAAGCCTTACAATAGCAGTTTGGTACAGCGTTTATATTACATTTTGCAAATAACTTTGTTGAGTGGTTGAGTTGGCTAGATCCCACCTCCACCTCCCACCCCCTGCAAAATAAGAGAGATAGTATTTTTAATTGAAAAGTAAATGGTTCAAACTGATGTTTACATTTCCTGTGTTGTTTAATATACGTGTGTGTGTGTGTATACAAATGTAATCCTGCTTATTAATGTTTTCTAACCTCAAGGAAATATGAAGAATATGCAATGTCATAAGATCAAATGGTCTATATGATACCATTCTTTGTAATTTGTTGTTCAAATATTCTATGTTCTTTCTTTTTTTCCCTGATACTAGAAAACATGCAGATTACTGTCCTCAAATCTCTTAATATAAAAAGGCAGTTTTCCATTTTTTATAAAAGTTCTGGCTCATTTTTTTCCTCTGTGTCACGTTGTTATACTTTTTAGTTTGTTATGCAAACTTATAAGACTTACTTAATTGTAAGTTTAAAATTATAATTTCTTCCTATCAAATGGTTTCTTATATTATTATGTAGGCCCTCTTCTTATCCCTATTTAATGCTTTTAGCCTTAAATTGTTTTGCCTGAAAAATACCACTTTTTATTATTTACATGACATCTCTTGTTCTTTTATATTCACTATACTGAATATACTACAATATTTAAATGTGTCTCTTAAAAGCAGCAGCATATAGCTGAATTTTTTTAAATGCAGTCTGATAATCTGTCTTTTGGTAGATACATTTAATCCATTTACTTTTTGGGATTAAATATTTGAACTTATTTCTTATTTTGTGTTTCTGTTCATCATGCTTTTCTTTGCCTTTTTTCCCTTTCAGATTTTTGGTTTACTTCTTTGTTTTTTCTACTGATCTTTAAGATGTTAAAACTTAAACATTAAAAAACAAAAACAAAAACACTTAAATATTGCCTGAAAATTTATAGGCTAACATACATTTTTGTGGGAAAATAATACAAGTATAAAATTTAAAGTTTCTTCTTTCTTTCTTCCTTTTTTTTTTTTTTTTTGAGACAGTATCTCACCAGGCTGGAGTACAGTGGTATTATCCCACCTAACTGCAACCTCTGCCTCCCAGGTTCAAGCAATTCTCCTGCCTCAGCTTCCCTAGTAGCTGGGACTATAGGTGCCCACCACCACGCCTGGTTAATTTTTTGTATTTGGAGTAGAGACGGGTTTTCACCATGTTGCCCAGGCTGGTCTTGAACTCCTAAATCCAGGTGATTCTCCTGCCCCGGCCTCCCAAAGTGCTGGGATTACAGGTATGAGCCACTGCGCTCTGCCAAAAAAATCTTCAATTTCCTTCTCCTGATTGTGACTAGATTGTTTGTGTCCTTACTACCCTCTGAACGCTG
This sequence comes from Alouatta palliata, assembly GCA_004027835.1. Classification (NCBI taxonomy): domain Eukaryota; kingdom Metazoa; phylum Chordata; class Mammalia; order Primates; family Atelidae; genus Alouatta; species Alouatta palliata. Next base: position 4,874 of record PVKV010011014.1, read on the forward strand.
TACCCCATCTTGTTGCTATTCTTAATTTTACTTTTAGACTGGGGTACTTAATGGCTCATGCCGGTAATCCTAGCACTTGGGGAGGACACGGTGGGAAGACAACTTGAGACCAAAAGTTTAAGACCAACCTGGCCAACAATAGTGAGACCCATCTCTTATTTATTTAAAACTTTTTCAAAATTAAATTTAGTTTTGGGATGGGCACAGTGGCTCCTAGCACTTTGGGAGACTGAGTGGGGAGGATTGCTTGAGTCCAGAAGTTCAAGACCAGTCTGGGCAACAAAATGAGAACTCTGTTTCCGCAAAAAAAAAAAAAAAAAAAAAATCAAAAATGACACGGAAGGATTGCTTGAGTCACAAGGTCGAGACTGCAGTGAACTGTGATCATGCCACTTCACTTTCACTCCCACCTGGGTGACAGAGCAAGACCCTACCACAAAGAAAAAAAAAGTTTTACATTTAAATATTGACTGTTAAGATCCTACTATTGGATGGGCTAGGTGGCTCACGCCCGTAAACCCAGCACTTTGGGAGGCTGAGGTGGATGGATCACCTGAGATCAGGAGTTCAAGACCAGCCTGGCCAACTTGGTGAAACCTCATCTCTACTAAAAATATAAAAAATTGGCCAGGTGTGGTGGTAAGCACCTATAGTCCCAGCTACTAGGGAGGCTGAGGAAGGAGAATTGCTTGAACCTGGGAGGTGGAGGTTGCAGTGAGCTGAGGTCATGCCATTGCACTCCAGCCTGGGTGACAGAGAGAGACTCCATCTCAAGAAAAAAAAAACCATACTATTAAAAGAAAATGTTATCAATTTCTGTGCTCACCTTTGTTTCTTGTTTTCCATAGCTGAACTTTGGATTCCTTTCTCTTCCAGTTAAGGTTTCTTGTTATTTTGAGGCTCTATAGTTAAAAACTGTCTTTACACTGCTTCATTCTTGAATGATATTTAGCAAGGTATAAAATTCTAGATGAATGGTAATTTTTACCCTAGCACTGTAATTATTCTGTTGTCCTCTTGGCTTAGAGAGGAGTTCTTATTAGCAACAATGTAATCATTCCTTTGTGTATAATATGTTTTCTCTGGTAGTATCAGGTTTTTTTTTTATCTGTGATGTTCTGCAGTTTCATTGCGATGTGTCTAGGCTTGGATCTGGATTTGTTTGTGCTGCTTAATATGCAATCTGAACTAATGTCTTTTCTTAAAGATCTGTTCAGGCTACTACTTCTTCACATACGCTCCACAAAGCTCCATTCCCTTCTGTTAGAACTCTTATTTGATGTAGACTGAAGCCTCTAAAAAGCCCTTGGTCTTTATGTGCTCTATTTCTAGGCTGAATTCCTCAGTCCTTTCATTATCTCTTTCCTCTAGAAATATGCCATGCATATAGAAAAGCATAATTATTACTATATATATATTTTATATAAAAAATTCATCCATGTAACAAATCACTCAACACAAGAAATTGGTCACTGACAGCACCTGGAGGCTACTCTCCTTCCAGAGGGCAACCACCATCCTGTCCTATGTGATGATTAAAAAAATACAAAAATGTTACTGCCCATATTTGCATCTCTAATCAATGTAGTTTAGTTTTGCCTGTGTTTAAACTTTATATAACTGGAAGTACTGCCTATGCATTTTTGTGACTTACTTCCTTTACTCAAGATTGCTTTAGTGCCATCCACAGAGAACAGTACTCTGTTCATTTTTATTGATGTATATATTAAATGCACCAATCTGAATTCTATTGATAATAGACATTCCTTTTTGATATTAAAATATATTTTGTTTTAATAGAGACAGGGTCTCCTTATGTTGCCCAGGCTGGTCTCAAACTCCTGGGCTCAAGGGATCCTCCTGCCTCGGCCTCCCAAAGTGCTAGGATTACAGGTATGAGCCACCATACCAGGGAGATAATATACTCTTTTAAACATTAAAAAAATAATTTTTTAAAGAAGAGGTCTTCAGCTGGACATGGTTGCTCACACCTCTAATCCCAGCACTTTGTGAGGCCAAGGTGGGTGGATGACTTGAGGCCAGGTGTTCAAGACCAGCCTGGCCAACATGGCAAAACACTATCTCTATTAAAAATACAACAAATTAGCTGGGCGCATGCCTGTAGTCCCAGCTACTCAGGAGACATGAGACTCGCTTGAGCCTGGGAGGCAGAGGTTGCAGTGAGCTGGGATCACACCATTCACTCCAGCCCGGGGAACAGGAAAAAAAAAAAAAAGATGGGATCTTGCTCTGTTGCTCAGGCGTGGGTGCAGTGGTATGATCATAGCTCACTGCAGCCTTGAACTCCCAGGCTCAAGTGATCCTCCCACCTCAGCTTCCTGAGTAGCTAGGACTACAGGCGCATGCCACAATATCCAGTTAATTTTTAATTTTTTTTGTAGAGACAGGGTCTTGCTTTGCTGCCCAGGTGATCTCAAACTCCTGGCTTTAAACGATCCTCCTGCCTTAGGCTCCCAAAGTGTTGTGATCATAGGCATGAGCATTCATGCCCAGACAATAATAGACATTCTTTATTAATTTGGGGCTATATGAACCAATACCACTATGAATATTTTTGTACGTATCTATTGGCTTCCAGATGCAGGAATTTCTTTTCTTTTCTTTTTTTTTTAGAAGCAAAGTTTATTTTGCCCAGGCTAGATTCAAACTCCTTGGCTCAAGTGATCCTCCAACCTCAGCCTCCCTGGTAGCTGGGATTACAGGCATGTGCCACTTCACGTGGCTCATGTGCAGGAGTTTCTTTAAGGTATACATCTAAGAATAAAACTGATGAAGAATTGGGTTCTTCCATTTAATAGATCATACCAGTGCTTTCCAATGGGATTTAATAACTTATGTTGCCATTAGAATTATATGAGGGTTTGAAATTATCCTAAATCTTCATTAAACCTTAAGCGTACTCAGGCTTAAAATTTTGCCAGTCTAGTTGTCTTCATCGCTATGTGCTGCTATAATGGAACACTTGAGACTGGCTAATTTGTAAAACACAGAAATTAGTTTTTTTTTAGTTCTGGAGGCTAGGAAGTCCAAGATCAAGGAACTGGCATCTGGTGAGGGCCTTCTTACTGTTTCCACATAGTGTGAAAGGCAGATGTGCAAGAGACAACAAGCAGCACTCTCTGTCAAGTTCTTTTAGAAGGACTGCTAATTCTATTCATGAGGGAGGTGCCCTCATGGCCTAAGCACCCTTTAAAGGCCCCATCTCTTAGTATATGAGACTGGTAACACCTGAATTTTGGAGAGGACCCATTCAAACCATAGCACTGTATAATATAAAGTACAGAGAGATATGAAGTCTCACTTTTACCATGAGTTTATCTCACGTATTACATGTACATTCTCAATGGCTATGGTTTTAATTACATTCCTTGTCGAACTTTTTTTTTTTTTTTTTTTTTTTTTGGAGACTGAGTTTTGTTCCTATCATCCAAACTGGAATGCAATGGCGTGATCTCAGCTCACTGCTACCTCTGCCTCCTGGGTTCCAGCGATTCTCCTGCCTCAGCCTCCCAAGTAGCTGGGATTACAGGTGCCCACCACCAAGCCCAGCTAATTTTGTTGGCCACGCTGGTCTTGAACTCCTGACCTCAGATGATCCACCCACCTGGGCTTCCCAAAGTGCTGGGATTATAGGAGTGAGCCACCGCACCCAGCCTACCAAACTATTCTGTCTGCCATTTCTTTCATAATTTCTTATTCTTTTTAAATGGACATAATCCTTTGAGCATCCTAAACATCATTATTTTTCAAAGTCTTTATTGGATTGTTCTATATATTAATTTTATTTGGAGAGAATTCAAGTTCAAAATATGGACTTGCTTGATTTTCTTAGCATTAAATTTTTTGAAGTACTTGAGAATTTTGGTTTTCAGGCTTGTTTTGTGTGAAACAGTAGTTGTTGTTATCTTCCCTCTACCCCATAATCAACCTTCCCTTTCTAGAGGATTTGCTGTTAACTTTGCTCTAGACCTTAGTTTGAGGATTTTGGAAATCTCTGCCTCAAAGTGACCTTGCGAATACTGCAGATTCAGTCATCAAGCAAGCATGAGGCTTGGTGAATTTTTTGTTTCTTCTTAGAAAGCCTGCAAGTGGTTTCACCCTCCTTTGCTGGGCAGGAGGGTCTCCACGCACCTGTGTGAGCTCCCAGTCTCACACAGTGAACCTGGTTCTCCGAATTCCTTGATTTTCATTACTTTGCAAGACCCAAAGTCCCCCTGTCACTGCCCATTTCTGCCTGAAAGCCAGCAGGCACACGGTGCCAATCCACTGCTTCCTGTTTCTGTTTTGTTTGAGTCTACAGAGCTGTTTATGTTATTTTTGAGACTGGCTATGTCTTTTTGGTTTTCTTTCTGTTTTATTTGTAATTGCCAAGTGTTACAGCAGTGCAGTGTTCTACTAGATTCTAAATTTTCTCATCAAATATGTCAAGTGATGGGATGGAGAGTAGAGATTAGATATCTAGTAAAGAATACAGTTAGTTCAAGTGTTGATGAACCCTTTCTTTCTCATTGCAAGTTGTCGCCCATCGAAGGCAGCTGTGGCTAAAATTAGCCATTTTCCCTCCTCCCTTCTTCACTTTCCAACTCTTTTAAAATAGACTAGTGCAGCTGCATTTAAGATGCTTAAGACTTAACTTACTTTTTTCAGAACACATTTCAAACTTTTCTCATTACTGGAGCAGATCATCTGGACAAAATGATACCTCATTTTTGTTTTCATTCCTTTGCAATTACATGCATATTTGAACTAAGTTCATAATTCACATGATTCACAATGCAAATGCAAACCACATTTAGAATCAAGAAACAGAACACAACAAAGCCACAGCTCACATGAGGAAAAAATATATATAAAAAAATAAAAATAAAAGAATCAAGAAACAGAAGATAAAAGGCAGAAGATAAAAGGTCTTTGGAAATGTTGATAGAACTCTTTTCTTTAATATTTCCAAATGAGTATAGAGGTGTGGTGGAATAAAGATGGCCAAACATGTTTAGACTCCACCTCTTAATGAAGGAGTAGCAATTTGCTCTCCCGTGGAGCATAGACTGGCCTTGTGTCCCTCTTTGACCAGGAGAATAAGAAGGAAATGCCACCATGTAACTTTTGAGGCTGGGTCTGAAGAAATCTAAACCTTTCATATTCACACTCTTCCAAACACTCCCTTTAAAATCCAAGCCACATGGTGAAGCTCCTTGGAGAACCAGAGCTATCTGGTTGACAGCCCCAGCTAAGCTCCTGTCCAACAAACAGCCCCCGCTAGTAGCTGTCTGAGTGACCCTTCGTTGATATTTCAGCCAGGAAGAGCCTCCAGAGGAGATCATATGGTGCAGAAGGAATGCCCAACTGAGCCCATTAACACACAGAATTGTAAGAAAATACAGATGTGGTTGCTTTAAACCACTGAGTTGTGAGTGGTTTGTTCCCAAAATAAGATAATTAAAACAAGAGGAAAATGAATTCTAGTTACTTTGGCATCTTACCAAAGCAAAAATTATGTGGCTAATTATCAGATATTCCTATGTTTATTTTTCAAGAAAAAAAAAACCCACCTCTTCTTGTATGATTTAGTAATACATATTGAGTTCCTGTATTAGGGAACTAATCAGAATTTGTCCGTATCTCTTAACTGTACATATCACTTCAAAATATATCTGAATAAGAAAGCTTTTTGTATTTGACATTTCTCCCCTAGTTTTCAAAGCTATTCATTCCCAATAATTTTTTCACTAGAACTTTAGAATACATGGGAGCTGCTCTACTATATGTTAAAACATAATGCTACAGTAATTAAAATAATGTTAACGTAAGAGTAAATCAGTAGAACCGAGCAGAAGACCCTGATCAAACCCCATTACATCCTAGAGTTTAGCTGGACAACAGTAGCAGTTGTAATACATGGTAACATGATTCTGAGAGAGGAGAAAGGAAGGAACCAGTCAGGCAAGCAGTTGGGGTGGGTCTTCTGTTGAATTCTTTCAAACAAATGAACACACAAAAAAAGTCAAGCTGCAGGCACAGATAAGGGAACTCGCATAAGACACGCCCACGGCCACGCAGATAAGAAAGGCTACACAGCTGACTCTCCCAGACATGTCCACAGTGAAAAATTTTGTCCCCTGACACATGTACAGTAAGAGGAACAAAGCAATATGGAGTAACTCAAGCTAAAGGCCCGCAAGTACACGAGGACAAGGTGGAGCTACCACAGATTCGTGCCTTATGCAAATGAGACACCCAGCCCTCATCAGTTTCCTATAAAAGTCTCTGCATTCAGTTGTAAAAACAGCAACCCTCTTTCAGGTCCCCCCTCAGCAGAGAGCTTTCTTCTTTGGCTTATTAAACTTTTGCTCCAGCGTCACCCTTGGTGTCTGCACTCCTTAACTTTCTTGGTCATGAGACAAAGAACTTTGGGTGATACCTCAGGCTACAAGAGACTGCCTCATTACAGTGTATTGATGAGACGTAACAATTCAATATATTTACCTAAGGTAACTGTAGACCTGTCTAGAAAAATGAAATTAAAATCTCATCCATATTATATACATCTCAAAAAGAAAAATTCCAAATGGATTAAAAAGTAAATGTAAAAAACAAATAAACAAAAAAAGCTCTGCGTGTCTGCTGCGATGGTTGTTCTCCATTCTTCCATCCCCACCCCTGACCTCTGATCTTCTCTGCCCTGTTCTGTGCTCTGGGAGTCTGCCCTCTGGCTTCAGGTTGGATTCACTCAATGGAAGGCACCAGCAGGAGAGCAGAGGGAGGAAGGAAAGGGGAGGTTAGGAAGTTTCTTCTCCAACTCTCATTGCTTCAGGTCCTGGTTCTGGCAGGGGCTGCCCCCTGCAGTGACTGCCTCTCTGATGAGGCTTTCCTCTCTCTCCTGGCTCTAGCCCATACTAGGCAGGTAATTCCGTTTTCTTTCCCTTATTCCTTCATGCTCTGGGGGGTAATGGCATCCCCTTCCATTACAGGTCTCTGGGTGTCTCACTATTTCTGTTCATCCTTCAGTCCTGCCCACATCTCTAATCACTTTATTATATCTTTTTAAAATTCAAGCTGACTATGCATTTTGTTTCCCTTTGATACTCAGTATGATGTATCTACCTATATATTCTTCTAGAGAAGATCTTTAAAACAAACAAAAAGACAACAACAACAACAACAAAAAATAGCAAAACATCAAAGGAAACTTTTTATTTTGAGACAAAGTCTTGCTCTGTTGCCTAGGCTGGAGTGCAGTGGTACAGTCTTGGCTCACTGCAGCCTCCGCCTCAGGGGTTCAAGTGATTCTCTTGCCTCAACCTCTTGAGTAGCTGAAATTACAGGTCACATACTGCCATGCCCAGCTAATTTTTTAATTTTTAGTAGAGATGGGGTTTCGCCATGTTGGCCAGGGTGGTCCAAAACTCCTGATCTCAAGTGATCTGCCACCTTGGCCTCTCAAAGTGCTGGGATTGCAGGTGTCAGCCATCGCGCCTGGCCAGACCTGGTAATTTTGGTCAGTTTGCTTAACCCCTGTATGCCTTATTTCCCTCATCTGTAGAATGGGAGTAATTATGGTACCATCACATACAGTTGTTTGGAAGACTCAACAAGATGAAGATGTAGAGTGACCAAGTCTGGTTTGTTCAGGCCTGAGTGGTTTCTGAGGACACAAGACTGACAGTGCTAAAACTGGGACATCCCAGGCAAACTAGGAGAATTGGTCACTCCATAAGATGTCAAGTACTCAGCACAATGCCTGGTACAGAATGAGAGGTCAACACATGTTCATCTTTATTTTATGTATTTCAAATATATATTTGAGCAAATTCCCATAGTTATGTTTTTATGTAGCTTAATTAGACACATCTCTATCTTATTTAAAGACTAACACATAATTTTAAAAAATAAAATGCTTCATTGGTGAATCAGTATTGCTGTTCATTTCTAACATCTACTTGGTTATTTCTAAAATTCTATGATTCTGTCTTTTTGGTTTTTTTTTGTTTTTGAGACAGAGTCTTGCTCTGTTGCCCAGGCTGGCATGCAGTGGTGCGATCTCAGCTCACAGCAACTTCTGCCTCCTGGGTTCAAGTGATTCTCCTGCCTCAGCCTCTTGAGTAGCTGGGATTACAGGCGCCTGCCACCATACCCGGCTAATTTTTGTATTTTTAGTAGAAACACGGTTTCACCATGTTTACCAGGCTGGCCTTGAACTCCTGACCTCAAGTGATCTGCCCACCTTGGCTTCTCAAAGTGCTGGGATTATAGGCATGAGCCACCACACCTGGCTGATTCTGTCTTTTTGTTGATTGCTCTGCCTCTGTTCATGGTCATCTTCTCCCTGTCTGTCCCTGTGTCTTCACAAAGTGTTCGTTCTCTGTGTCTCTGCTTTCTTATTAGGGTGCCAGTCACACTGGATTAGGGCCTACCTTAATTGGGTGGCCTCATCTTAACTTGATTACATCTACAAAAACCCTATTTCCAAACAGTCACATTCACAGGTACTCGAGGTTAGGATTTCCAATATATATTTTTGGGGGTATAATCCAACCCATAACACCATGAAAGACCAGCTTAGTTTCTTAGCAAAATAATTGGGTTAGAATTCTTTACTTCTAAGGTCCTGCCCAAGCAGCCGGAACTTCTTCTGAAGCTCAATCTCATGTTTAGCATGTTCTGTCTCATATGTTACATATTTCTAAAGATTTCTTCTAAACCAGTATAAACTCATGAAGACAGGGAGACAACGAGCCTCAAGTTATTCTTTTTAAAAATAATAGCTTTATTGAGATATAATTTACATACCATAGTTTACCCATTTGAAGTTTGCAATTTTATGGGTTTTAGTGTGTCTACAGAGGTGTACCATATCACCAGGATCAATTTCTGAACATTTCTGTTGCCTCAAAAAGAAACCCTGTACCTATTAGCCATCACTCCATTTCTCTTCAACCTCCCCTGTCTCCCCTACCCCCGAGCCGTGGGCAGCCGCCAATCTAATTTCTGTCTCTATGAATTTTCCTATTTTGGTTATTTCATATAAATGGATTTACATAATGCATGGCTTTGTATGTTTGGCTCAGATCAAGTTATTCTTCGATTATAAATGGGTGCAAGTCTTAAATGCAGGAGAATCACTTGAACCCAGGAGGCAGAAGTTGCTGTGAGCCGAGATTGCACCATTGCATGCCAGCCTGGGCAATAGAGCGAGACTGTCTCAAAAACAAAAAAACAAAAAACAAAAAGACAGAATCACAGAATTTTAGAAATAACCAAGTAGATGTTAGAAATGAACAGCAATATTGATTCACTAATGAAGCATTTTATTTTTAAAAATTATGTTAATCTAGGCGGGGCACGGTGGCTCACACCTATAATCCTAGCACTTTGGGAGGCTGAGGTGGGTGGATCACCTGAGGTCAGGAGTTCAAGACCAGCCTGGCCATCACGGTGAAACCTCGTCTTTAATAAATAAATAAATAAATAAATAAATAAATATATAAATAAATAATTATGTTAATCTTTAAATAAGGTAGAGATGTGTCTAAGCTACATAAAAACATGACCATGGGAATTTGCACAAATATATATTTGAAATACATAAATGTGGGATGAATGAGTTGGAACCCTTGCCATGAAAACCACTTGCACCTTCTTAATATTTCAACATGGCATCACGAAGAGTTACCACAACGTTCCTGCATCACGTGGGCTCGATAACTGATGATGATTGGGTTCTGTATGTGTGAATCAGCTGCTGTAATTACACCCATTGTTGTAGAACATGGGTGCTCTACACCCCAAGGACCAGCTGGTCCATTCTGTTGTGGCTTCTAGTCGGCCAGGGCCCTGCCTGACCTCCATCTCTCTTAAGGGAGGATGTGTCCACTCAGTGGTCAGCCTGGCCAGAGGTACTCTGTGATGTGCACTCGTATCCTCTGTCCCCTCTGCTACCACCCTAAGGGCCCGTTCCTTGTGCAGATGGATCCACATTCTTCTGCCAGTGAAGTGGTGTTTTTCCCATTTTGATTTTTCTTTTGTATTTTTTTCCTCTACAAATTCCTACTTACCCTAAAGCTATACAAACTGAAAAGGAAAAGACCACTCAGGTGATCTTTTATAGGTCAAAGAAGATCAAGTTCTATCCCTCCTCAGTGGTAAATAGAAAAGCAAGTGAGAAACAAAACCAAACACTGGAAATAGGAAAACTGCTGAATTCGACGAAATTCCATATATCATTTAGACACTTGGTTAACATGTGTTAACTATAGGACTTCACACAATTACAGATACCCCGAAGGAGCCAGACTAAATATAACCTGACCTGATAATTTTCCAGCAGATGATAGTCTCACTCTCTTTGAGAGACAAGGGAAAACTATATTTATACAATTAATAATCATTTTTACCTGATTTATTCCTGTTTTTTTTCTGCAAACATTATACAATGCTATGTTTTATACATAATACAAATAAAAAGATGTACTGTTTCTTCTAGAAGGGACATTCTGAAAGAAAAGAAATCACCATGTGTGAAAGGATATATTTTGACAGGCCTTCTTTATTCCTTTCCTACTTACTGCTCATCCCCATGGCATGTATACTCCTAGTTAAATTTTTATTCTCTCTAGGATCATTCCTAGCTATTTGAAATGAGTTCTCCATACCTGTAAGTTTCCATTTGCCCAGGGTTATGTCTTCTCTTATTTTGATTTTTTGTCTTTATTTTCCTCTTCCACGAGTGTGCCTTCATTCCCCCTCCCCCTGCCATGCTTATTGTTTGACAATCTACTTCTCTTTCCTTCATTTTCTCTCTAGCATTTACTTCCTTCCAGTTTTCTGATCTAGAGTCCTCAGTGCTTGTGTTATTTCTTGGCTGTATGATCTAGTACCTGTTATAGGGTGACCAATCATCTGGTTAGCCCTATGCTAAAACCCCTCAGTCCTGGGCCAACTAGGATGGTTGATCACTAAAGTTACCTGGGGAAATAACATACTGACACTAACGGAGAGAGGAAGATTAACTGGAATCAGTAGCATCCCACTGTGTTGCTATTGCTTTTTTTTTTTTTGAGATGGAGTTTCACTCTTGTTACCCAGGCTGGAGTGTAATGGCTTGATCTCGGCTCACTGCAACCTCTGCCTCCTGGGTTCAAGCAATTCTCCTGCCTCAGCCTCCCGAGTAGCTGGGACTACAGGCATGCACCACCATGCCCAGCTAATTTTTGTATTTTTAGTAGAGATGGGGTTTTACCATGTTGACCAGGATGGTCTCGATCTCTTGACCTCGTGATCCACCTGCCTCGGCCTCCCAAAGTGCTGGGATTATAGGCATGAGCCACTGCACCTGGCTGCTATTGCTTTTTAATGAATAATTGCTGGAAGAGAAGGCAAATGCAAATAAAACAAATAGGAGTTGTAACCAATTATTAGCAAGATTCTGATGACCCGCGGGAGCAGAGAAAGCAAGTATGTGAGTAAAACAGACTTTGAAGATGCGTGTGAGAGACCGAGTTGGTCATTAGAGCCATCACCTATAAAGTCTGTGTGCAGCCTGAACTCCTGTGTGCTGCACTCCAGGAGAAAATAGGGTGTCTTCTGCACTGAGGAGTTTGAGTTGGATAAAAACCATTGTTCTGACAATGCAGTCTACTCCAGAGTAACTGACAAAACAGGGGGAGACATTGAGGACGTAACAGCATGGCTCTTCCTTCTCCTGGGAAGCACTGTCGAAGCTGAGTAGTTGCACCAGGTTGAGTTACAGCATTGGAGAATTCCCCCTGGAAGCTGAGTAGGACCTCTACCAGGGGCTCAGTCCGTGGCTGTCACTTGTCTTCTGCCCAGAGCTTATTAGAGAAGTAAGGAGCTGTAATCCTTGGCTTAAAACACAGGCTTCACTACTCCTTTCATTCCACCATGAAAAAGGCCATTCCTCTTTCATCCTCAGATTGTCTTTGGACATCCCAATCTCCTTGGTAAGAGGTGATGCTATAATCTAAGTAATCCCTGCTAAGATATTGTTGGGCCAGACCCCTATTGACTGCAATAGAGATGACACCGTGCCCTAAAGGCCAAAAAAGAGACCCAGAGACAGTGAATGAGAGATAGCGCTTATACAGGGGACTTACATACAGGGATGGTTCAGTTGTGGTGCGCTGGACAGGAAAACTGCTACTATTTGTAAAAAGCATGCAGCTTACATAGCATTTTCCCTTAGCACCCTCTACCTAGCAACCTCCACTTAGTGACCTCTGGGTAATCCAAAACAAAGGGCCTCCATCTCCTGTATGGCCTGCATTCTAAGGGAAGGGCCAGGGGTTCAGATGTCCTTCATAGATAAGAAGTGAATCTCCAGGTTGGCTGTTCCCAGATTCCTTAGCCTGGAACTCTGAACACATATTCTTCTTAGACCATAGGGCCATTCTCAGGGTATGCTCAAGTTAAGTTACTGCTGTCAGGTGTGTCTGCCATACAGCTGACAACTGATGACTGAAGCTATTTTTAGAAGTCATATGAAAAAAGGATTAGTTGTCCCTTCACTTGCCCTGTGAGAGAGTATGTCTTGTGTTCAGAGACACACAATGACCATTTGACAGATTTGCTAAGACCATTCTGAATACATGATAAATTATGTCATAATACACCCATTCTAGTGGAAAGCAAAGAACTGTGAGATGATGATGATGATGATGATGATGATGATGATTTGAGATGGAGTTTCACTCTGTCAACCAGGCTGGAGTGCAATGGTGTGATCTTGGCTCACTGCAACCTCTGCCTCCCAGGTTCAAGAGAGTCTCTCGCTTCAGCCTCCCAAGTAGCTGGGACTACAGGCCTGTGCCACCATACCCAGCTAATTTTTGTATTTTTAGTAGAGACAGGGTTTCACCATGTTGGCCAAGCTGTTCTCCATCTCTTAACCTTGTGATCCGCCCACCCCGGCCTGTCAAAGTGCTGAGAGTACAGGAGTGAGCCACCGTGCCTGGCTGAACTGTGAGATTACTGATGGATAAAGGAAGTAGAATTTAAGATTCCCAAGCAGTTATGTGGAAAATCAGACTGAGCCATTCTTTTGCCTACTTCATTTGGCAAACTGCCCCGAGCATTCACTGTGTACTAAGCACCCTGCTTGCAGATAAAAAGATGGAAACAGTACAATTCTTGACCTGAAGGCACCTGTGCTAAGATTTCTAGACTAGATCACACATATAAACAAAGAACTGTAATGAGGGTTACAGGTGCTATTGTATAATCATATTCAGATCACAATGTAGGCACTAAGAAAAGTGTGGTCTGCTGAGAATGATGGTTTCTAGCTTCATCCATGTCCCTGCAAAGGACATAAACTCATTCTTTTTTACGGCTGCATATATTCCATGGTGTATATGTGCCACATTTTCTTTATCCAGTCTATCATTGATGGGCATTTGGGTTGGTTCCCAGTCTTTGCTATTATAAATAGTGCTGCAATAAATATACATTTGCAGGTATCTTTATAGTAGAACGATTTATAATCCTTTAAGTATATACCCAGTAATGGGATTGCTGGATCAAATGGTATTTCTGGTTCTAGATCCTTGAGGACTCACCACACTGTCTTCCACAATGGTTACTTCTCTCTGAGGCAGGGGAGGGTGGCTGTGGTCTCTTGAATGATCTAGCCTACTATCTCTGGAGGGTAAGATCTGTGACTATGGTCATTTTATACATCATTGTATCTCTACCATCTTGCACATAGTAGGTGCTCAGTGAGTAGTATTTAAATTAGCAAAAGCTGATGTTGGCAGAGGACGTGGTGAACATGAAGCAATGCAAGCAGTTTAGCCCAAGAGTCAAGGTCCTGCATGATCAGGCCCTGACTCCCTCACCAGCTTCATCTCCTAAGCACTGCTCCCCTTCTGCCATGATGAAGAGTTCGGGCTTTTTCTTGAAGTCAGTGGGGACCCATAGGAGAAGTTTAAGCATGGCCATGATGTGATCAGCTTTGTGTTTTAGAAAGACAGCCCTGGATCCCATGTGAAGGATGGACTACAGGGGGCAACTCTGGAGCTGAGAATATCATTCAGTTCTGTAGTAGTTCAGGTGGGAGAATGTCCCTAAGAATCCCTGATGTTTGTCCAGGGCCCACCCCAGACCATTTAAATCAGAACCTCTGGTGATGGGATTCAGCATCAGTAGTTTCTAAATCCTTCCATATGATTCCAGTGAGAAACCAAGGCTGAAACTCACTAGTGAGAATTAAGAGAGTTGCAGAATGGAAAGGGGGTTATAGATGCAATGGCTGTTAGAGGTAGGGGAACAGCATGCCTAAGTAATAAAGCAGGGCCAATGGAGAAAGGGGAGGAATCAAATTATTCACAGGTTCTGATTGGAGTCATTGAAAATGGGAAGTAGGGTGATTAACCTTCCCATTTTATCAGGGACTATCATGGTTTTCTTACTGAAGATCCCTCATTCTGCAATAGTTCATTACTGATACGGCTTGGATCTGTGACCTCACCCAAATCTCATGTCAAATTGTAACCCCTAATGTTGGAGGCAGGGCCTGGTGGGAGGTGATTGGATCATGGGGGCAGAGTTCTCATGAATGGTTTAGCACCATCCCCCCTTGGTAATACACAGTGAGTGAGTTCTCAGGAGATCTGATCTCCCTCCTCTCTCTCTTCCTCCTGTTCTGGCCATGTAAGGCATTCCTGCTTCCCCTTCCCTTTCCACCATGATTGTAACATTCCTGAGACCTCCCCAGAAACAAATGCCAACGTCATGCTTCCTGTACAGCATGTGGAACTGTAGGCCAATTAAACCTCTTTTCTTTATAAATTACCCAGTCTCAGGTATTTCTTTCTAGCAATGAGAGAGCAGACTAATAAAACAGGAAGGATGGTGGTACCATCCACCAGGATAGGCAATACAGGATCAGAGCGTGGTTGGAGGAAATGTGATTAGTTTTAAACATGGCAACAGCTGCTAAGTATTGGTGACTAAGGCCATTCTGAGCTCACAGCTGAGGATCAAATGAGTGAAATCCCCCCACATTCTGAATTCCTAGAACCACAGCTGTTGGAGTGGGTCGGCCACGCCCTGACAAGACTTGCTAAGAGAAATCAGGAAGCAGAACCAGCACCACCACCTCTAACCTTAATATAAAGTGAGGCTGAAAGGGAGAAGGCCATTGCCTTTTGTAGAAGTACAGTGCTCATTTAGGATGATTTATTCTCCAGAACAAGGCTAGGGGGTGGGTTGCCTCCCATCCTCAAAGCCAAGGGTAAGAGCTGTCGAGAGAACCACTCACACGTTTGTAAGTATTTGATGTGCGTTACCTGTCTGAAGAGCTGAAGGATAATAGGCTCACTGTCCAGCCTCTGTGCTACCACAGTAGAGGAAAAATACATTGGGAAGAGATGGCATGCTGGGGGACTGCCAGGCAAAGCAGGGATCAAAACTGTCTTCACCTGAAGTCATGGTGTCCTGGAGGCTTGAAAGGTGGATTCCACAAAAGCCTGAAGACTCAGGAATTGGCTGTGGTGAGTACACCGTATCTGGGGTCTTGGTCTTGTCTGGCTATTCCACAATATTGGGCAAAGGGGCACACATCAGAGGAATGAGACATAAGGCCGCCAGCTCAGGGGCTGAGCTTAAGTTGAGAATGAATCTCTTATAAGGAACCCCTAGCATCTAGAGTTGCTGGGTGGGAGCAAATCTTTTGTCTGATGATGTTGTCTTCCTTCATCTGTGCACACTAACACAAAGGCAGTAAGCTGGGTCTCATGGGGCACGTCTCCCTTCCATTTTTTTCTCCCTGGTCATTACCAGCAGGAGATATCATAGACTTACAGGTTGTGTGTGACCCAGACCACACATCTATTCTGCAGGGAATGGGAGAGAAGGAGACAGCCTTACATTGCGTATGAAACTAAAGCTTTAAAATAAAATCACTGGATCTTAAGGATAGTGAGTCTTTTTTTTTTTTTTTTTTTTGAGACAGAGTCTCAGACTTGCTCTGTCACCCAGGCTGGAGTGCAGCAGTGCTATCTGGCCTCACTGCAACCTCCGCCTCCTGAGTTCAAGTGATTCTCCTGCCTCAGCCTCCTGAGTGGCTGGGATTACAGGTGTCCGCCACCATGCCCAACTAATTTTTGTATTTTTAGTACAGATGGGGTTTTACCATGTTGGCCAGGCTAGTCTCAAACTCCTGACTTCAGGTGATCCACCTGCCTCAGCCTCCCAAAATGCTGGGATTACGGATGTGAGACGCCGGGTCCAGCCATTTTTTTTTTTTTTTTTAACAGATAGCAATAATTATTCTAATGACTAAAAGTGACCAAGACATGATATGGGGCTGAAATTGTTAAGGAAGTCTACTTTCTGTAGAAAACGGTATTTTGACCCAGCAGTTATTGCCAGGTTGTGGGTAACTTTATAGAGAGGCCAAGGTTGTGAGAAACTGAGGCCTTTTACCAACAGCAAACTGGACCCCCAGCCCCTTCTGATGCGACAGCTTGACCTTAAGAGCATAAGAAATCCTGAGATGGAACCTGAAGCTAAGATACTCCTGGATTCCCAACCTGCACACATTGAGAGATAATAGGCATTTATTGTTTCAAGTTGGTAGTTTTGGGGTTGTTATGCAACAACAGATAATCAATGATTGTCCTGAGTTGGGCCAAGGGGACCAGACATTTACATTGGACTCATTTATTAGTCATGGGATGCAGGCTGTGCTGGAAGGAATCGTGACTCTGGACGAGGCCATTTCCTTCAGCCAAGGCAGCCCCCACAAGAAGGCAATCAGTTGAAGGCTGTTTTTGGCCAACATTCGCAGCAGCTGAGTGATCAAGTCCTTTATTGCTGAAGCGGGGATCTGGACAGTTCACCAGGTGGTTAGCTGGAGGCTCTTGTGAGTCTCCTGAAAGAAGCTTCTAGGTGCTGCCAAGGGAGAAATTGGAGTTTGAGGAGCCTGGGAGTCTTGCTTAATCTTCTATTTTCCTCTTGACCGCTGCTCTCCTTTTAAATGGTGATGTTTCCCAGGGCTTTATCCTTGACTCCCTCCTACATCTGTGAGAAGAAGGGCCAGGGAGAGCAGTGTCCATCAAGTGGAGGAATAAGAGGGCATTAGGAAGACAGTTGTGGTCAGTGAGTGCTCGCTGAATGTGTTGTTTGGGGTCTAAGATGAAACCAGACAGCACACACAAGGAGAGTGGTGGAACGAAGCTTAACAAACGGATTCCTTACAGAATTGAGGTCAGGCTGAGGGGCCTCAAAAGGGACCATAGCACTTTTCCCACCCCTAGGCCTGTAGTGAGAGCATGGAGTGTGTGCTGGTACTAGTGGAGGGCTATCTTCATGGAGAAATCTCACCATTGGATGAAGCCATGACCTTCAGAGAGGAACACAAGCCACCGAAGGTTGGTGCTGCCTGTAAGTCAGCCTCACAGAGCACACGGCAGGGTGAAAGAGGCCGGGAAGCTCATCTGCAAAGGCAAGAATGACAGGAGTCAGCAGACATGAGTGAGAAATGTTCATGACTGATCGCCTCTTAATAGCAATTTAAAATGTGAATGTTTGGGTACACTGCTAAACTTTAAGGATGATATCAGAGAAATGAGTACTCTCTTTTTCCATAAGTATTCCTGGTGCCACTGATGAAACCTAGCTAAAGAGACCACTGGTCTGATTCGGTGGAGCATTAACTTTCCTAGGAAGTTATGAAGTTCCCTAGGATGCTGTAATCGGCTGTATCAGTGTTGACGTGCCAGCTGCAGTAGTGTACTACCGTTTTGCAAGATGTCACCACTGGGGGTGACCAGCTAAAGGATACAGGCTATCTCTGTATTATTTCTTACGACTGCATGTGACTCTATATAATCATCTCAAGATTAAAAATGTAATTAAAAATTAATTCACTTATTCTACTTGAACGAGTTAAGACATGCTATCCCAAAGTATGCTGCTGTGGCATATTGGCTATTTTGAGTTTAGGCACTGAAAAAACAGCAGGAAAAGATCACCTGGCCCTTCCTTTTTTTTTTAAAGCAAGAGGTGAAGTTTCATGTGAAAGATGCCCTCCTTATACAAGAAAGAAGGTATTATTCTTATCAAGGACAGGAAATCTGTACAAATGAAACTTGTTAAACTCACCCTTATTTTCCTAGTCACTTCTCTACCCAATTAACCACCCTAGTCCAAGCTCTTTTACCTTGTCACATTTTAATAATTCGTGACTCTTTGTCTAATTCAGTATAAGCATTCAACGCTGCATCTTTGAATCTGCCTTTCCTTAGCCATGTAACATGTGTATTATATTTGTATGCTTCTCTCCTGTAGATCTGTTTTCTGTCTATTGAATTCTTAGGCCCAACTGAAAAATCCTGGAAAAGCAGAGGTCAAGTTTTACTCTCCCTACATGCTTATGACAATTAAATGTGAGGCTTTAAACATCAGTATAAGTTCCCCAGTCATAACTGAATTACTTAGTATTCCAATTTTACCAGAATGAAATCTTTGAGTTACTTGATATGCCATGACTTGAATTTTATTTCTGTCAAACCGGCTGTCGTTGCGTTGAATAGAAAGAATAAATCCAAGGCACGGGAGAGAGACCTGAGACCTTGGAAAGGCAGTAAACAAATCGTAATTGGATCTGCTTCATGTGCACACAGGCCTCTACCTCTCCTGTTGCTCTTGTGATAGAACTCCTCTGCATGGCGGCCTGTTCTCCTACAGAAAGATTTGGAGATCTTACATGTTGTTCTCAAACAGGCTTTTCAGTTCATGGAATTAACTAGCTCATTTATCATTAGAACAAAGTAGTAATTTAGAAAACAAATCCACATTAACAGGCTGTCTGGGGGGAACAACAGCTGCTCCAAGATCCCAGAGGAGGAGGGAGTGTTAAAATATCCGATCTCAAAGATATTTCTAGATCAGAAGCTTGATGACCTATTAAATTAAAATTAAAATGAGTGTGGAATATGTAAAGTTTCCAGGTGCATTTTTACCCCTAGATTTTTTTTTTCCGCAGACTTGATAAATGGGGCTGGGGATGGTGGCTCATGCCTGTAATCCCAGCACTTTGGGAGGCTGAGGCGGGAGGATTGCTTGAGCTCAGGAGTCAAGACCAGCCTGGGCAATATGGTGAGACCCCATCTCTTTATATTAAAAAAAAACTGGTAGGCTAAAGTTACAGAACAAATGTAATTCTTGGTTCTGTATACAAAACAACTCTCAGTGACAGCATGCTGTTTATTCATATCCTTGAAGATCAATTTAAGTAGTTCTATTTTAGGGCAGGACGTGTTTCATGCAGCATGAATTTGAATGTCTTTTTTTTTTTTTTTTTTTAAAAAACGCAATTAGAACCGTCAGGACTGAAATTTTATCTGTCTTCTCATATGAAAGCAGTATCAGTAGCTTATTAAACAGCACTAGACCAGGAAATACAAGGGCATTATAATGAATAATTCTAGGCTCATTATGATCTCAGTGAACAGGTTCAGATTCAACACAATACTAGAACTGATTAACATCTATGGCACAAAGTGCACATCTGATCCATTTCAATGGAGCCATTATTGTGACACTGCACTGCCGAATGCAGCCATGTTTGTGGAAAGACAGAAAGTTGTCACAGGGCCAGGAGCAGTGGCTCACACCTGTAATCTCAGCACTTTGGGAGGCCAAGGCTGGAGGATCACTTAAGCCCAGGAATTTGAGACCAGCTTGGGCAACATAGTGAGACCTCATATCTTTAACAAAGAAAATAGAAAAAAAGAAAAAATAACTAGAAAGTCAATACAACATAATTTTACACCAGAAAATGTACTATCAAGACCCACAGACATATATAAACATGGCCCCTTTCCTAGGCATAGACACTAATATCTTTATCACCTAAGAAAGATGAAGGTCTCAGGGAGAAACACAGCTCCTTTATTAACTAAAACATCTTGTTACATCTGACCCCTTAAATTATCCCACTAATTACATTTAAATAAAAAAATGTGGGACGAATTAGACTTAACTGAATTTAAAATAAGGTTTCTAGTACAGCTGGATGTCTGTTTTGCTAGAATCAGTTTATCTTTAAATTTCATTTAGAGTTGTTAATGAGATTTCTCTTTAACTCTGTTTAACCTGCCCATCACCACCATGAATTGCCAAATGTCCCACAAGGTAGAATACAACTTTCTTGGACCTCGTTTCAGGTCAGGTATCATTGGAAATTTCCCTTTTTCATTTTATTATTTTTGAGACAGAGTCTCCACAGGCTGGAGTGCAGTGGTATGATCTCGGCTCACTGTAATCTCTGCCTCCAAGGTTCAGGTGATCCTCCCACCTCAGTCTCCCGAGTAGCTGGGATTACAAGTGTGTGCCACATGCCCAGCTAACCCTATTTTGTATTTTTTGTAGAGATGGGATTTCGACATGTTGACCAGGCTGGTCTCGAACTCCTGGCCTCATGTTATCTGCCTGCCTTGGCCTCCCAAAAGCGTTGGCATTACAGGCATGAGCCACTGTGCCTGGCCTGTTTCCCTTTTTTATTTACCAGTCCTGAGCTGGGTTTACAACCTGAATGAAGTCCTTGTCGTGCAATTGTGAGATGTTGAGGAAATCACATGACTTTGCTGAGCTTCCATTTCCTCATCTGTAAAATGAGGATAATGTTGCAGAATTCAGAGGTAAAATATGTAAAAGCACCTAGCACAGAGCCTGCCCACAGTAGGCCCTATAGTAGTCAGCATCAAATGAAGCTGATTAACCAGCCTGATTTGAAACTCATTTCTACTTTAGATGATTTCACAATAAGTCTGAGACATGCTGCAAAAGATTTTCATGCCTTTCCTTGATAAACACAAATGAAACAGAACAAATGCGTAGGGCTTGGTTTGCACAGATAAAAGACTAGATGGTGTCCTCTAGTGGTAAACAGACAAAATGCCTGAAGGCTATTGATCTATTTTCTCCGCTACTTAGGATTCAGCCTGAAATGGATCACAGAAATGCAATGTAAAACTGTGAGATCAAATGTAATTAATACTTGGATAAGAATTTAGCCTTCATGCCATCCTGTAAAACAATAAAATAAAGGAAAACGTCCTTGCCTTCTATTATGCCAAAATTGCAGTTTAATCGTATGAGCAACAAAAGAATCAGGGCCAGGCAAAGTGGCTCATACCTCTAATCCCAGCACTTTGGGAGGCCAAGGCAAGAAAATCACTTAAGCCCAGGAGTTTGAGACCAGCCTGGACAACATGTGAAACCCCGTTTCTACCAAAAATACAAAAATTAGCCAGCCATGGTGGCATGTACCTGTGGTCTCAGCTACTCGGGAGACTGAGATAGGAGGATTGCTTGAGCCTGGGAGGTTGAGGCTGCAGTTAGCCATGATAACACCACTGTACTCTAACCTGGGCGACAGAGAAAAACCCTGTCTAAAAAAAAAAAAAAAAAAAAAAAAAAATCAGAGGCTAGGCATGGTGGCTCACGCCTGCAATCCAAGCATTTTGGAGGCCAAGGCAGGTGGATCACCTGAGATTGGGAGTTCAAGACCAGCCTGACCAATATGGTGAAACGCCGTCTTTTTTAAAAGGAAAACAAAAACAAAAACAAAACAAAACAAAAATCAGAGCCAGAAAAATATCAAATCACATTTGATTTTTTTGTCTGTCAAATATGAGCCGTTTTGATTCAATTTTGCACAAATGACCAGATAGTGCATTAAAATTTATTTCACTAGTTCCTTAAGTGGAATTACAAACTTCTTTCCAAATATATAGAGTAGTTCATAATGGATCATGGTACAGAATTTGATAGTCTGGTACTGTGGTAAAAAGGAAACGTGCTGTAGGATCTTCTCTGACGACACTCTCTAAGCACTAGTTGTTAAAGAGCTTGCCTTCACTGGACGTTAGCAGGGTGGTTCCCATCCAGCTTCTGAACTCTTACAATCTCCATTTCTACCAGCATTGCTGCTCTTGAAATTCAGTCCGTGCAGTACAGGATGGTGGTTAAAAGCATGAACTCTGAAGCCAGACTGGGTTTAAATCCCAGCTTTATCATTGGCTGGCTATGTGAGCTTGATGCCTCAGTTTCTTCATCTATAAAACATCAGTGTTAATACTAGCTACCTCACAGGTGGTTCTCATGGTGAATTAAGCTAATATATAGACAATGATTAGAACAGAGCCTGTAATTATTATTGAGCAGCTGTTATGTACCTATACCATTTTAGGGACTATAGAGAATGCAGTAGAAGCCTAAAATCTAGGCCCTGTGGTCAAGATTTTGTAGTTTATATGGAAATATCTTGATAGAGTATTGGGCCTTTACTCTACTTGTTGGTTGCAGGAGTGGGACTTTTTTTTTTAAACATACTCCTGGCTTCTCATGTCCCTGTTCTTGTTCTCCTGCAAGAAGTGGAGTAATTTTCTTGGAGTGAAGCGGCTTTGGGTATAATCCCACAAGAAAAAGGACACACATTTTCTTTTTTTTTCTTTATTTTATTTTTAAAAATGTTTTAATATATATTTTATTGCGTTTTAGGTTTTGGGGTACATGTGAAGAACATGCAAGATTGTTGCATAGGTACATACATGGCAATGTGGTTTGCTGCCTTCCTCCCCATCACCTATATCTGACATTTCTCCCCATGTTATCCCTCCCCAACTCCCCACCCCCTGCTGTCCCTCCCCTTGTTCCCCGACACAGACCCCAGTGTGTGATGGTCCCCTCCCTGTGTCCCTGTGTTCTCACTGTTCAACACCCACCTGTGAGTGAGAACATTCAGTGTTTGATTTTCTGTTCTTATGTCAGTTTGCTGAAAATGATGGTTTCCAGGTTCATCCATGTCCCTACAAAGCACACAAACTCATCATTTTTTATGGCTGCATAGTATTCCATGGTGTATATGTGCCACATTTTCCCTGTCCAGTCTATCATCGATGGGCATTTGGGTTGGTTCCAAGTCTTTGCTATTGTAAACAGTGCCGCAATGAACATTCATGTGCATGTGGACACACATTTTCCAATGGAGTTAGGAAGTACATTTGGCCCTTACTTTATAGTATGTCCTACAGTTTGGCTCCAGCAATAATAAAGGTAATAACCTGGGTTCTGGGTATCAACTACCTGTTATAGTTCATTTTTTTCAGAACTCAGTCTGAGAAGTGGTGAACTATTTACTGAGGAGACACTTAGAGACCCCACAGAACACAAGAGTCATTCAATGCCAACTTCCATGGTGTGAACCTGCTATGAAAACATTTCCAGAAATGAGAGTTTGATGTAGACTGAAGCAACAGGAATCAGTTTTCATGGAAGTGGGGCCTCAGCTGGTTCTTAAAGAACAGGATAGAATTTGGATGGGGAGAAGGAAAAAAAAGAGCCTTTTTGCAAGCAAAGCAATTATTTTTGAAGTTTGTACTTCCATATAATTGAAATATATAAAATACTGATTAAAATTAGTTATATTCCTGTTTGATGACACATGGTGACCTAGCCAGGATATGGCAGAGAAATAGGTGACACAGGTCCTCACTGCCTGATTTTCTATTATTATATGATCCAATTGCCAGGAATGTTGTAAGCACTTTGCACGTACTGAGTCTCTTAGCCCTTACGACAACTCTATGACATAGACATCATCTCTCCTGCTTTACAGCTGAGGCTGCTGAAGCATAGACAGTAGTTATCAGCCTAACGTCACACTGCCAGCAAGAGACAGAACTGGGGTTCGAACCCAGGTAGTTTGACCCTGCAGCACATTCTCTCACATCATTCAGCTTTACGATTTCTCAGCCCAAGGGAAGAGGTTGGGTGGTCTCTTGTGAAGGGAACCAGGGAAGAGACCAGAGTGATGGCTTGGACTTTGGAGGCTGCCACGCGAAGCTGGGAGATAGCAGGGGCTCATCAATGGAGGGTTTGGAAAGCTAAGACACAGGAGCTTGGCTGTGGAGAAAGAAAAAGAAGATTCATTTTTCCGTGTTCCTGATCAAGAACAATTCTATACTGTTCATTGCATTAATTCCAAAGATTTCAAGGGTTCCAGTTTGGTAGATGGGATCTTATGTACATATGAGGAGAGGGTAGAACAAAAACAAAACTGGACCCTCTACGTATCCCCTGGGCTGCTGCTGGGGAGGCACAGAGCTGAAAGTGGAAACATGTTCTCTTGTCCTTTTTTTTCCAAGCACCTGCCTAGAAGACAAGCAAGGCCGGAGGTATGAATTTGAGGTTTCACCGATATTTGAGAGCTGAAACCACAACATTTAAAACTCCCTGGAAAAAAAAGACCCTAAAGGAAGCAGAAGAGAAACACTGACAGAGGAGGGCATATGGGCTGCACGATACTATGGAAGTTACTCTGTACACAATTTAAGAAGTTCCCAGTCAGCTACTTCAAAGAGGTGGCAGAAGATGAGAACTGGGATGAAGCCAGAAAATGTAACAATGAGCCTAAGAAGGTTAAGAGAGGAAATGAAACTTGGCTCTGCCCTTAAGACGCTATTGCGCGGGGTCAAAAAAGGCATGTTTGGTTCACGTGGGCCTCCTCACTGTTTCCCACCCTCCTGGGACTTAGGGCCTCTTTCAAGTTGGCTGGGATGGGCATGGGGGTGAGGAACTGAGTCCTCAAGTTACAAAATTGGAATTCTTTTCCATGCATTCGGCTTGCCTCCTTGGCACCACACCTCTCCCATGGGCTCTTCTCAACCCTCCTACTCTCCTGATCTTTGATATTCCTTCTGCTGTTAGCTGGATTTGCTCATGTCACAGGCAGTTCAGTTCCTGGTGACCACCCTTGTCCAGCTGTGACCTTCAAAAAGGCCCTACCCCATGTCTCTCTCAGCCCCTGCCCGATCCCAGTGCAGACTGTCCCATTCCTTCCAGGAAGCATTAGCCAGCCTCCCCTCCTTGCCTCTTCTGGCTCCCTAGAGCTACTCTGCCTCCCACAAATTACCTTGGGAAAGGTCAGCTGTGCCTGCAGACTTGTCCCTTTGTGCATCTGCTGCCCTTCTGCTCCCCCTACAGGCAGCGTGGTGGATGTACAGTAAGGTGACCCCCCCACCTCCCCGCCCAGGGAGTCGTGCCCCTATGTATGCCCTTCCCCTGAGTGCTGGTAGAACCTGATATTTGCTTCTAACCACGAAAATATGGCAAAGTTGATGTGATGTGTGATAGGATTATATGTATATACACATATATATATCTAAAGCATGAAAGTCATAGTTCCCGGCTCAGAGCTCCCATAGCCCTCTTGTTATAGCCCTTTTGTTATAAGGTTGGAGCATTTTAAGCATTGGGAACAAGCCTCAGGAAACAATCTCCCTCTCTCTCTCTGAACTTCTGTACTCCTTTTACCTGCCCAGGGCAGGACTCTAATCTGATTGCGGCTCAAAAGACCCTCATTCCAGAGACAGTCCTGCCCCATACTCTGAAGGAAGGAATGCTGCACAGAAAGGCCAAGAGGAATCTGAACAGGCGGGTCTTACTGGGTTTCCCCACTCAGCCTATTCACATGAAATCATTCCCTTTTTGTCCAGTCACATCTCTACACCATTGTCAATCATGCCTATGTAATGAAATCTCCTTTAAAACACAAGAGGGCCGGGTGTGGTGGCTCATGCCTCTAATCCCAGCATTTTGGGAGGCCAAGGCAGGTGAATTGCTTAAGCCCAGGAATTCAAGATCAGTCTGCGCAACATGGTGAAACTCGGTCCTACAAAAATTACCAAAAAATAGCCTTCCAAAGTGCTGGGATTACAGGCGTGAGCCACTGCGTCTAGCAGGATTCAATTAATTTTCTAGAGTGGCTCACAGAACTTGGGGAAACACTTGCATTTATTCATTTATTATAAAGGATACTATTCTCTTTTTAATTTTAATTTTTTATTTTTTAAAATGAGGTCTCACTTTTTTCACCCAGGTTGGAGTGCAGTCATGCGATGTAGGCTCACTGCAACTTCTGCCCCTCAGGCTCAAGAGATCCTCCCATCTCAGCTTCCCAAGTAGCTAGGATCACAGGTGTGCACAACCATGCCCAGTTAATTTTTTGTATTTTTTGGTAGAGACAGGGTTTTGCCATGTTGCCTGGGCTGGTCTCAAACTCCTAAACCCAAGCAGTACTCCTGCCTCAGCCTCCCAAAGTGCTGGGATTATAGGTGTGAGCCACTATGCCCAGCCTTAGCCTCTCACTTTCACAATCTGTGTCCCATTCTGCTCCCTGTCTCAGTACAGAGAATGTCCCTCACAGTTTCCAAAGGCTGGAGCTGGGACACGTGGGCTCCTCTCCTTGCCTTTTCACCTCGAGCTGTCAGTTGTCCTCCCTTCCATGTACAAGATACTAGATGGTATACTATCTGAGAGCCACCATTAGATACCTTGATTCTTCAGGAGTCATTTCAACTAATCTAATTGGTTTCTAGTAGGAAAAATTGGGTAACAGGACTGTGGTGACTGTCCAGAGGAATCACCTCAACCTTCAGGTGGGCCTTTGCCCCTCTGTGCCAGGAAGAGATCAGTGCTGAAATAACAATAAGCCAAATGTTATTACAGCACTGTTCAGATCTGGGACATGTCTGCCCTGAGGTGCTCCCTGGCCAGTCCCCTGCTCTGCTCTCTGTCATGGAGCCTATGAGAGTTTGCCTGGGCTGCCATAACAAAATACCATAAACTGGGTGGCTAACAATAGCAATCTATCTTCTCACAATTCTGGAGGCTAGAAATCCCATGTCAAGGTGTTGGCAGGGCTGATTTCCTGAGGCCTTGCTCCTTGGCTTGCAGATGGCTGCCTTCTCGCCATGTCCTCATGTGAATTTCTTTCCTCTGTGCATGTGTCTTCCTGTTGTCTCTGTGTCCAGATTTCTTCTTCTTCTTCTTCTTCTTTTTTTTTTTTTTTTTTTTGAGATAGAATCTTGCTCTGTTGCCCAGGCTGGAGTACAGTGGCACAGTCTTGGCTCATTGCAACCTCCACCTCTCAGGTTCAAGCAATTCTCCTGTCTCAGCCTCCCAGGTAGCTAAGACTAATGCATGCACCACCACACCTGGGTAATTTTTGTACTTGTAGCAGAGATGAGGTTTCACCATGTTGCCCAGGTTGGTCTCAAACTCCTGACTTCAGGTAATCCACCTGCCTCAGCCTCTCAAAGTGCTGGGATTACATGAATCAGCCATGGAGCCCAGCCCAGAGTTGTTCTTCTGATAAGGACACCAGTTAGATTAATGTCTAATGCTATCATAAGAGTGGGTTCATATTGTGTGAGTGGCTTTGATATAAAAAGTGAGCTCCCTCTGGCTCTCTTGTGCTTACTTTGTCTCATCATGTCATGTGATGTCTCCTACCACATCATGATATAGCAGGAAAGCCCTTACCAGATGCAAGTGCCATGCTCTTGGACTTCTCAGCCTCCAGAATCATGAGCTAAATAAAATTCCATTCTCTAGAAATTTTCCAGTCTGTGGCATTTATTTATAGCAACAGAAAATGGAGTAAGACAGTATACTTTCTCTTTTATTTTCTCTCAGTATTTTAGTATATTTAAAAACATTTTTGAAAACCCCTATATATTGCTCTGGTGTTAAGGGAGATTGGTGAGGTGGGTGGACTTTTGTCCAAGCTCATACCATAGCCTTAGAGGGACAATGGATCTCTAGACAAGTGGTAATGGGAGAGACTGACATGAGAGAAGCCCTAGGGGAAAATGAAACCCAGAACAGAAGTTCCAGGTGAAGAGATGCTGCTGGTTATGTGCTCTGACTATATAATGTTGACACTAAAGCTTGGTGGTTTGGAGTTTTAATAGCTAATAGTTATTGAGCACTGTCTAATGCCAACCACTGTTAAAAGCACTTTGTCTATCTTAATTTCACCTTGATAACAACTCTATGAGGAAAGTAGGTATTATAGATGTAGAAACAGAGGCTTAAAGGTTAAGTAACTTCCTCTGGGTAAACTGTGGAGCCAGGATTCAAATCCTGGCAGGCTGTCTCCAGAGTTGATATGTTTAACCACTTTCAGGAAATTTGGGCAACTTGGAAAACAGATGAGAAAATATCTGTGAAAAAAAGAGAAAAGATTCTTGAAAATGTAAAATGAGGGAGACCTCAGAAGGTGGAAAGACCTGGAAAGGAGAAGACAAATGGTTAGTTATGTAAGAGTTTATGCTGTATTCAAGATTACATCAACCATGCTTAGAAGTTTCTGCAGAACACTGTTGTTTCACCGCCTGATCTAACGGTGCCATTATGTGAATTCCCTGTGGATCTATTTCTGTTGTCTGTTGTTTCTATTCTTACTAATGGTCTAAACTCCTTATATTTCTGGCCATCGCTAAGTGCTGGTGTTGTGTTTGAAAAATAATTTATATAAATATTTTGAAGACTAGAATTATGTAATCATCCTCTAAAAAGAAAGACTCGTTTGGTCTGGGCTTATGCTAGAAATCTGGGAGCAACTTAATTCAAGTTTAAGGCTTGGTTTACTACCAGATGGTAGTAAACCAAGCCTTGTATGAGCTGGTTTATTTCAGATTTACTCTTTCTCTGAGGAAGGCCTTTTGGGTCTCAGGCCAAAGCAAAAGATTATTCACCATGAGGAAGGTGTTATAAAAACAATGAGACAGCAATGAACAGATTGCCATACATTAAAATAAAAAAATTTAAAAAAGTTGATTTTACATTTCCTATCTCAGACCTGTGCTTTCTCTGTCCCTATCAGTAATGGTGATTCTGGACTATTGATTGCCACAGGTGACATAGTGAAAGATCAGGGTGGGAAGCATCCTCAGTAACCCCGAGAGAGGGAGAGGTAAAAGAAATGGTTGAATCTAAGTTAGATGCTGAGCTTTTAGGAAGACCCTGAATGACCTGACCTCATTCACTCTGCTTAAGACAACCAAAATTACTAATGGGATTGCTGTAAGCTGCTTGCTGAAGTCATCCTCTCCCATCATGAAGACACAATGAGAATGGAGGGAGAAGACAAAGAGGGGCCTGCTCAAGTGCAAAAGGGCCAGGACCAACGAGCTCCTTGACCTTGTTCTTCTGTCCCTACTTATCTCTTGGCTCTTAAGGGGGCTCCAATGAGTTGCTAAGAGGAAATTGAGTGCCATGACTCAAAATTGACAGAGCAGGGAGGGTCACGATCTGGGACTTGATTTTACCATATTTTTGGTAAATACATCAATCTGTTATTATTTCATGAATGTTGGCAGAAGACATCTGACTCATGGATGAGAGAGGAAGCCTTTAGTACTCATAGCACAGAAAGCATGACCACCAGCATGTTTGTGTTTGTTGTTCTTGCCTCCCACTGCCAAGTCCCATGGGAGTAACACAGAGTAGCTCAGATGGATGCCTGCACGTGCAATGAGTTGCATTACAGGAGAGGACATTGAGCTCGAGGAACTCACTGCTTTATAGCAAGCAGTAAATAGCTTCCCCTTTGTCCCAGAGAAAGATATTGCCTCGTTTCTCAAGGGTTCTCTTTGCAAGCATAACCCTGACAAATGGCCTAGAAAGAGTGGCCCAGGCTTTGTTCCTCAGTGTTGGGGCTCAGAACACAACATCCCAAAATGTAGCACATTGGCAATCAAGAAAACTATAGAAGCAAGAAGGTGACTCTGACCTCCCACTACCTTCCTGTGTGTGAGTTGGCCATAAGGAATTCTTTGACCTATCTTGCCTGGAAGTAGGTTACAAGACCCTCCTTCAAGAGGGATCCTGCCCTATATCAGAGGAAAGAAGTATTGCACAGAAAGGCCAATGAGAATCTGAACAGACATGCATTGTTGAGTTTCCTGTAGTTTATTACTGTTAGATCATATGCCTTTTTTTTCCAATTACATTTTTACACAACTGTCCCCTCTTCATATAGTCCAAGCATAAACATATACAGTTTTCCATGGGTCTTTGGGTCTTCGTTTCTGAAGTCTCCTGTGCTACGTAAAATGTAGTTAAATAAATTTGTTATGCTATTCTCTTGTGAATCTGTCTTTTGTGATTAGGAATGTCAGCTATAATCCTTGCAATAGGTGAGGAAAAGGTGTTACTTTACTTCTCACATTGGCATATCCAGCAAGAATGTATAGGGCTGTTCAGGGCTCACAGTCTATTACCTTTCTCAACAGACAGGGTGACTTGAAGTGTGCATAATCTTGACACATTATTATTTTCCATTTGTATTCTCTAAATTTGTGTTAGCTGGATCCAAGCCCCATGATTCTGCTACTTATGGGATCCCAGTCCATCTATCTCTAGCATACTTCCTCCATTATTCTCTCTTGACATTTGCCACCTCATTTTAGCCAGCCGTGCTTGTTTTCATTCATGTTACTTTGTGAGCACTGCCTGCTTTGAAAGGAGCACACATAGTGGAATGATGGCTGGTTATGGCATTTAAAAAGCTGGATCCACATTCAAGCTCTACCATTTGCCAAATAAGAAACTAATCCTCCCATCAGGCAACTCAAGTAGTAAAGTGGTGATAACATAGTGCTTTTTCTAGTGGTGGAGTGTGTGTACCTCAAAATTATCTTGTTGAAAGTCAAGCTCCTCCTCCGTTCCCCAAAACCTGTTCTTCCACCTGAATTCTCTACCTCGTTAAAGTCATCATCCATCCATCCCGACCTCCTCCTCGTCATAGCTTTGCATCAAGTCTTGCCAGTTTTATCTTCTAAGCCTTGTTCTTCCACCCTTTTTTTGCCTTCCCTACCGCCATTGTCTATCTTTACCATGTGTCAATCCAGTAGTTCCCTAAGGAAGCTTCTAGCAGCATGCTGGCCACCATTCTATGATGTCTTACTACTGCCTGAGCTTGTCATTTCACTCATTTTAAACACCTTTCATCCTCATAGAGTCCAATTTTCTTACACATGTTTTTGCCTTAATTCCTTCTACGTCTCACCTTGTGTTGTTTTACACTGTAACATTGCTTATTTCTTGTATTTTCTAGTATGCCGTGGCGTTTAACATTTTTCATGTATTTGATGCTCTTCCTTCCTGAAATACCAATCCTCTCTTTGACTAAGTCCAACTCCTTTAAAAGTTTAGATCAGCGTGGGGCATGCTGGCTCGTGCCTGTGATCCCAGCACTCTGGAATGCTGAGACAGGAGGACCAACTGGAGACCAACCTGGCAACATGGCGTGACCCCCATCTCTACACACACAAGTTTTCTTTTTTAGAATTTGCCAGGCATGGTGGTGCATACCTGTAGTCCAAGCTACTCAGGAGGCTGACGTGGGAGTGTGACCAGGATGTGTGGAGTTCTCTGTTCTTAGGCTTCTTGGGAAAAAGAATCTGGTCAAGAGACCATTTAGTAAAGTAAGCAAAGACATACTAAGGAAATAATATGCTCCAAGAGAGAAGTGGGCTGACCCTACTGGGAGCAGTGGTGGTAGCAGTGTTCTTAAAGGGGTGATATGCTCTGAAAGACAAGTCACAGTGGGTTGCTGAAAAGAGAATGAGCCAGCAGGCTGGGAGCAGTGGCTCATGCCTGTAATCTCAACACTTTGGGAGGCCGAGGTGGGTGTATCATGAGGTCAGGAGTTTGAGACCAACCTGGCCAACATAGTGAAACCCCGTCTCCACTAAAAATCCAAGAAAAAAAATTAGCCGGGCGTGGCAGCAAGCGCCTGTAGTCCCAGCTACTCGGGAAGCTGAGGCAGGAGAATCGCTTAAACCCAAGAGGCAGAGGTTGCAGTGAGCTGAGATTGTGCCACTGCACTCTAGCTTAGGCGACAGAGTGAGACTTCATCTGAAGAAAAAAACAAACAAAAAAATGAGCCAGCAGCCCTAAGAGTTCTGTGTTGAGATTTTTATTATGTTGGGACTGTTTCTTTAAGTTCCCGCCTCTGTCTGAAGTCTCCACCTTTATCTTCATCTAGCTTCCCGCTTCTGCATTAAGTCCCTGCTTTTTTCCTGCCTAGTTCCCACCCCAGGTTTGTGGGATTCTCCTTTACTGGTAGTTAAGGCACATGTATGGACAGGTGTTGGGTATAATCCTATCTAATGGCAGCATTGCTCATTACTGCCACCCTAGGAAGATCGTATAGCAGCAGTTATATGTGTACTTACTGTCTCTGCTTATCTCTTAGAAATTTCCCCTTTGCCCTTTTTTTTTTTTTTTTTTTTTGAGACAGAGTCTCGCTCAGTTGCCCAGGCTGGAATGCAGTGGTGCAAGCTCAACTCACTGCAACCTCTGCTTCCCAGGCTCAAGCCATTGTCCTGCCTCAACCTCCCGAGTAGCTGAGATTACAGGCACCGCCACCACACCTGGCTAATTTTTGTATTTTTAGGGGGTTTCACCATGTTGGCCAGGCTGGTCTTGGACTCCTCACCTCAGGTGATCTGCCCACCTCAGCCTCCCAAAGTGCTGGGATTACAGGCATGAGCTACTGTGCCCCACCATCCCCTTTGCCCTCTTTCCCTCCTTATCAGCATGTGGCTAGCTACATTCTGACAGATTAACTACACGGTGAGCAATTACTGGGCATCTTAACAGTTGTTCTGAGGTGTTTCTTCCTGCATAGGCATTTTCCCTTCTTTCTGCTCATATCTTGCATGCGGGTTTCCAATGGTCTCTGGGGTGTGAGATTTTCCAGACCTCCCTTTCTCTGGGCTCCCCCTCCTGCTCATGTCTAGCTACCTGCCTGCTCTAACAGGAGAATTCCTTGAGCCCAGGAGTTCAGGCTGCAGTGAACTAGGACCACACCACTACAGCAGCTTGGGTGAGAGAGTGAGACACTGTCAAAGAAAACCAAAAAACAACTTAGGTTAGATAATGGCTAATGAAATAATACAAGAAAACAAAATAAAAAGTATAAAATTAGAAATGATATTTTAATCCAGGAACATACAAAAGAACAGAAAAAAATACTAATGCAATAAGAGACTTCAGCAAGGGAGCAGGGTCAAAATAGTACCTAGAAATGTCCATTTAATGGGAATGGAATGTTTAAATTGTGGTATGTGGAATCCAAAACAAGAATTCACAATAGGGCATATTAATAAGGGAAAGGGCATACACAGTTACTTAACCATGTGCACAAAAAGAATCACAGACTGATTGCCCAATATCCCAATAGGGTGCAGAAATGTATATACCCTCTTGCGGTTATAGAAAGAATGGGGGCTTCCTAGCCTGGGCAACATGGTAAAACCCTGTTTCTGCTGACAAAAGAAAAACTTCAGCTGAATTTAAAAGTTTAATTGAGCAATGAATAATTTGTGGATTGGGAGCCTCCCAAGCCCTTGTAGGCTAAGGGAGACTCCAGCTCAGCCATGTCATGGAAGAAAATTTATGAACAGAAGAGGAAAGTGATGTACAGAAAACAGAAGTGAGGTACAGAAACAGCTGAATTGGTTACATCTCGGCATTTGCCTTATGTGAACATGATTTGAACAGTTGGTTAAATTTGATTGGCCAGTACTCATGACTGGCACAAGTGCAGGCTACAGTCTGTTTATACCTCTACTTGTTATAGTTCAGGATGTACAGAGAAACCTTTAGGCTGAACTTGTAGGAGTAATTTGTAGGCTAAAATATGTAAGGAGTATCTGTACCACATTTTCTTTATCCAGAATACTATGCAGCCATAAAAAAAGGATAAGTTCGTGTCCTTTGCAGGGACATGGATGAAGCTGGAAACTATCATTCTCAGCAAACTAACACAGGAACAGAAAACCAAACACTGCATGTTCTCACTCATAAGTGGGAGTTGAACAGTGAGAACACATGGACACAGCGAGGGGAACATCACATACCAGGGCCTGTTGGGAGGTGGGGGGCTAGGGAGGGCTAGCGTTAGGAGAAATATCTAATGTAGATTACAGGTTAATGGGTAAAGCAAATCACCATGGCATATCTATACCTACGCAACAAACCTGCACATTCTGCACATGTATCCCAGAACTTAAAGTGTAAAAAAAAAAAAAAAATGTAAGGAGGCAGCTTAGGCTGAACTTGATTTAACACTACCAAAAGAAAAAAGAAAAAGAAAAATTAGCTGAGTGTGGCGGCACATACCTGTGGTCCCAGCTACTTGAGAAGCTGAATTAGGAGGATCATCTGAGCCTGGGAAGAGGAGGCTGCATTGAGCCATGATCACTGCACTGCACTACAGCTTGGTGATACTGTACTAAAAAAAAAAAAGAATGGGGGTATCCTGGGAAAACAGGTTATGGGAAGTGGAGAAGAGGAATTCTACTGAGGAAAAATAAATGATAATTAGAGAGAATGAATGGATTGGGAAACAGAAATTAACTTGTAAATCATTCTCTCTGGTATTTAAATGATCCTTGGAGATGGTCATTTTCTTGTAAAAGGGTCTATTCAGATGTGGTTACATTCTTGGTCTCCTTCCTGTAATGGATAATAAGATAACAAGGAGGGGTACAGGAACAATTTTTCTCTCTATCTTTCCTTCCTATCTTTATGTAGATAGGGGGAAAGTCTCTCCTAATGCTTGCTGATCTCTAAGGGTTTTTCTTTCAGAATACTCATTATACCAGGGAGCCATATTTTGGGGTGAAATTCCCTGTGCTCCTTCGGTAGACCTACACAGTGGGACATTATGTTGCTGTAAAAAATGAGAACAATCTATTGATGGGGTCCAGGACAAGTCACCCCAAAATATGACTTTAGAAGACCAGAATATGCCATGCCAAAATATACCTCTTTGGCATAAGGATTATTTTGAGCTGTTATTTTGAGAAATTGTAGACACAGGAGAGTCTCTGAGAAATTATCCTGTGTGAGAGAAATTTACATCTACAAAAGAAATCACCATCAGTAAGAGTATCTCCATCTCCATACCAGGAAGAAAAGGATACTAGATTACTAGACTCTAAATGGAGAAGGCATTGACTTAAATCTGCATAGCAAAACTTATCTTTGTTTATGACGCTTTTCCTTCATCTTATACTGAAACTGCCATTGCAAAATTATAACTGAGACAGTAAAAGAGAGCTGACCTAACCAACTTCATCTTGCTTCTAACCTCCAAGCTGTCGTTTTTATTCCTGGGTGTAGACAACACTAACTTTGGGAGGAACTTGGTTTATAATTTAAAACAAAGAAAATAACAGCTCTTTCCCAAAACAAACCCCCTTTTTGACTGGGGACTGGACTGCCTTGTAGGACTAACAAATTAGCCAAAAGATTTGAAATTATGGTTTAGGAGTCATGCAGCTGGAGGATGCAAGATTCTGACCCTCCCCAAATTACTCCTGGGTATAACATCACTATTGTAAGGCCTAAGATCAGTGCTTGAGATATTTTGTAGAGCCATATTTTGAGGTATCAGTTTCTGAGCCCCAGTAGCAGGAATCTATTCCTCATCTCTTTTTAGTAGCAGTTTGTTTTAACATTAAGTCTGGGTATACTGGGAGTCCTTTGGAGTACAGGAAAGCCCAATTGTCTTAACAAAACAAAATATCTTGTTCCTGAGAGCTTGGCTTTGGCATCTTTTGCCAGGTAGTGCAAACACCCCTTCCTTGTAGATACTGAAATGGCAAAGCATTAGGTGTTGCTACCAGCTCCTGACCTTGCCTCTGTAGGGGTGAAAGTGTAACTGCCCAAGAGGTTCATTTTGCCTACTGCCCAGATAGAGCCAATTTATCAAGACAGAGGAATTGCAATAGAGAGTCTAATTTATGCAGAGCCAACTGAAGTTGGAGTTTTATTACTCAAATCAGTCTCTGAAAATTCAGAGGCTAAAATTTTTTAAGGATAGTTTGTTTGGGGGGATGGAGGCTAGGGAATGGGTGCTGCTGATTGGTTGGTGGGTGCAATCACAGGGGTGTGGAAAATGGTCCTTTTGTGCACTGAGTCTGCTTCTGGGTGGGGCCACTGGACAGGTTGGTGGGTCTGAATGGAGCCATCAATCATCAGAAGTGCAAAAACCTGAAAAGACATCTAAGAAAGCCAATCTGCAGTTCTGCAATAGTGATGTTCCCTGCAATGGGGAAGTTGCAAATCTTGTGGCTAATTTGTTAGTCTTACAAAGGCAGTCTGGTCCCCAGGCAAGAAGGGATTTTGTTTTGGGAAAGAACTTCTCTTTGTTTTAGATAAATTTATTTTAAAATATTTCTTTAAAAAGGAAACTGCCAATGTTCACTTAAATGTTTTATTTTCCTGAATTTTAATTAAAAATTTAAAAAATGTCTCTCATATTCTATATGATGGTACTGAATTTTAATCTTTTTGATTTATCTTATATGAAAGCTGTCCATTCCCTGTGCTCCTTCAGTATGCCTACATAAGAGGATATTATGTTGCTGTAAAACATGAGAACAGATGGAGGTGGGGGTGATACCCTGGATAATTCATCTATAGGGGGGTGTGTTTTGTTTTTTTTTTTTTCGAGATGGAGTCTTGCTCTATCGCCCAGGCTGGAGTGCAGTGGTCCAGTCTTGGCTCACTGCAAACTTCGCTTCCCAGGTTCAAATGATTGTCCTGCCTTAGCCTCTGATTACAGGCACCTGCCACCATGCCCAGCTAATTTTTGTATTTTTAGTAGAGACGGGATTTCACCATGTTGCCCAGGCTGATCTTGAACTCCTGACCTCAGGTGATCCTCCCACCTCGGCCTACCAAAGTGCTGGGATTACAGGCATGAACCACTGCATCTAGCCTTCTCTAGGTATATTTTTGAGTTGGTTTGGAAAATTGTGACAATGACACTTGGGACATATATAAATCTTTATGTGAAATTTGTTGACATCAGTGCTATCTATGCCATTGAAAGGTCATCTCCTCCATTTCTCCACTGCTCCTCTAGTTTTTATAAACATGTTCTCTTAGTTTGGCTAATATACATAGAATGAGACCAGGAAAATGTTCAAGCACAAGGAACCCTTCTTTCCTGTTATGAGAAGGAACATTTGGGCCAGGCATGGTGGCTCATGCCTGTAAACCCAGCACTTCGACAGGCCAAGGTGGGAAGATCACCTGAGGTCAGGAGTTTAAGACCAGCCTGGACAACATGGTGAAACCCAGTCTCCACTAAAAGGACAAAAATTATCTGGCATGGTGGCACATGCCTGTAATCTCAGCTACTCGGGAGGCTGAGGCAGGAGCATCACTTGAACCCAGGAAGTGGAGATTGCAGTGAGCCAAGATCATACCACTGCACTCCAGCCTGGGTGACAAAAGTGAAATTCCATCTCAAGAAAAAAAAGAGAAGGAACATTTGAATTCATGTTAAAGAGAGCAGCAATTTTTCTCTAAAGGAGGGGCTTGTCCACAGCTGCTCTGGGGAAAATCCATAATCTCACCTTGACTGGAAATGGGCATTCCTCCTTCAAATGTCTGCCATGTCTATGGCCTGAACTGAAAGATCATTCAGAATCTCTAAGAGAAGTCAGGTGCGGTGGTTCACTCCTGTAATCCCAGCACTTTGGGAGGCCAAAGTGGGCAGGTCACTTGAGGTCAGGAGTTTGAGACCAGCCTTGCCAACATGGTGAAACCCCATCTCTACTAAAAATATGAAAAAGTAGCTGGGCATGGTGATGTGTTCCTGTAGTCCCAGCTGCTTGAGAGGCTGAGGTACTGAATTATTTGAACCCAGGAGGCAGAGGATGCAGTGAGTTGAGATGGCACCAGTGCACTCAAGTCTGGATGACAGAGTAAGATTCTGTCTCAAAAAAAAAGTAAGAAAAAAGAAATCTCCAAGAGAGGTAGACTGCATGCCACACAGCATCACCTCCCAGGTCTTGGGAATTTTTTCTAAAATCAGGATTATGACAGGTAAGAAATAACTTGGTCTTTCAAAAATGGCTGTGGCATACTGGAAACCAAGAGGGCAAATCTTACCATTAAATACATGATGGCTGGCACATATGTTTTAGAATTTACTACTTTTTATACACAAATCGGAATTTCTGGTTTCTCAGGAAAATCAAGCTATATGACAACGCAAGGTCCATATTCTTCCATAAAACCATAGGGGCAGAGGTTCAGTCCGTCCCCTTTAGATGGGGCAAGTCCTCCTTGGTTCACCAAAGGCCCCCACCTCCCTACCACTCCCTGCCCCTCCACCAGGCCCACACGTTACTTACCTATTTATTGGCAAAAAGAGCCAAATTCTGTAACGTATTTGAAGAGATTTATTCTGAGTCAAATATGAGTGACCATGGCCCATGACACAGCCCTGAGGAGGTCCTGAGAACATGTGCCAAGGTGGGCACAGCTCGGTTTTATTTTAGAGAGGCATGAGACGTCGATCACATACATTTAAGAAATACATTGGTTTCATCCAGAAAGGCGGGACAACTCAAAGCTGGGGCTTCCAGTCTATAGGTAAATTTAAACATTTTCTGGTTAACAATTGATTGAGTTCGTCTAAAGATCTGAGATTGATAGAAAGGGAATGCTCAGGTTAAGATGAAGATTGTGAAGACCAAAGTTCCTTTGACATCTTAAAGTGGTTGCCCTTAGAGACAATAGATGACAAATGTTTCCTATTCAGATCTTAGTTAGTCTCTTCAGGATTCAGAGGGTCTGGAATAAAAAAGATCTAGCTATGTTAAGAGATTCTTTACAGATCCAAACTTTCCCCCACAAAGAACAGCTTTGCAGGGCCATTTCAAAATATGGCAATGAAACATGTTTTGGGGTAAAATATTTTGATTTTTGTATTGAAATGTTATGATGCCAGAGTCAGTGTGGAAAGTAAGTCATGATATATAGAGTTAAATAAAATCCAACTGATGAGAATTTATGATTTGTAGGGCATGACTCCCCAGACCCCTTAGATAGGAATTTGGGCAAGATAAAAAATCAGAGTTTAGTCCTTATATCCAATGAAGCCATTTGAATTAATGGCTTCTGTTTGTTTTGTTTTGTTTTGTTTTGTTTTGTTTTGAGTCAGGGTCTTGCTCTGTTGTCCAGGAAAGTGCAGTAGCACAAACATGGCTCACTGCAGCCTTGACCTCCTGGGCTCAGTGATCTTCCTACCTCAGCCTCCTAAGTAGCTGGGACTACAGGTGTGTGCCACCACACCTGGCTGATTTTTAAAATTCTTTTGTAGAGATGGGGTCTCATTATATTACCCAGGATGGTCTTGAACTCCTCAGCCTCTGATTCTCTCACCTTGGTCTCCCAAAGTGCTAAGACAGGCATGAGCCACTGTGCCCAGTCAATGGCTTCTTTAAAATGCGATTTATCTTTTCTATTTAAACGCCTCTCTCTCATATTTAAATAGTAGTTCTGTTGGTACCCATCTCATGTAACTAAGATTACTGGATTTGTATAGTTTTACCCTTAAAAAAAATTTTATTTTGTAACTTGCTATATCCTCCTAGAATACTATGCTGATTAAGTTCTTAATGTGATAAATAGTCTATTATATACATATTCATTTCTCTTCCAAGTCATTTCCTTGTCTTAGAGACACATTAGTTACTTGCTATTTGATGAGTATCATTATATTGTGAAAATCAATCTTTAGCACATTTTTAGTTAGATTGTTTGGTTGTTTATTCTTCTAGGCTTGATTGCTGATTTGCTTCTCTGAATTTTAGATTCTTCTGTAGTTTCTGACCTCCAGGCAAAGGTGGATGAATGGAGTTCTGATATATTAATGAGATAAAGGCCTCATTAGAATTCATCCAAGAGACACAGCTGCTCCAGGGAGAGCCACTGTCATTAGCAATAAGGAAAGGAAGAGTACAAAGCTCTTTTCCTAGAGCAACTGGGTGCTTACTTCATCTTTTTCCCTCTTCTCTTCCTGACCTCCATATTCTAACTTTACAAGTGATTTTTTTTTTCCTTTTCCAAACTGAAGATTCTTTCTACTTCCATGTCCAGGAACTGAAACTCACTGTATT
This sequence comes from Alouatta palliata, assembly GCA_004027835.1. Taxonomy (NCBI): domain Eukaryota; kingdom Metazoa; phylum Chordata; class Mammalia; order Primates; family Atelidae; genus Alouatta; species Alouatta palliata. The sequence goes on from PVKV010011014.1 coordinate 44,704, forward strand.
TATCCCCTAATGCCTCCTTCCATTCTTCTCCCAGATTTGGCTAATGTCCACATTCATATGCTCGATGTCTCCTACAGCTGCTACACATTTGATCACTTCCAACATGAAACATTGGGATAACCCCAAATATTACTGCCACAAAGATAGCCATGGAGAATACAGGTTATGAATCAAGGATATTGCTGGTCTGTAAAAGTCATCACTTGAAACTCCTGGAATTTTAATCCCTAAAATCCATGTAAATGGGGGCAGACCTAGAGACTGGTAATAAATCCTCTCACAACATAGTGGGATATATGCACAAAACAGGTCTGAACAGAAAGCGGTGAAAACACAAAGGAAGGAGCAAATTGTTCTGCAGAGAGGCCAAGAAAAGCTGCTTGGGAGAAGAGAAACAAGGTCTGGAAGGATGGCTAACAGTTTTTCCAAACAGAGGAAGAGAGGTAGGTATTGCAGGTACAAGAAAGAGCATGTGTCAAAGACCCAAGTCTTGACAGGCATATGGCCTGTTGAGGACACAGTGGCAAGTCTAGCATAGCTAAATGGGATAGTAAATAAGGCCAAGACATTTGCAACTGTCCATTAGAGGAAGCAATATAACCTAACCTCAGGTGGTGGCGGGATGGATGGAGAAAGGGGCTAAACTCAAGATACAAGTGGGAATGAAGGATTGGCAGGAGTTAAGGGTGACTTTGAAGTTTCTGCCTGGGGTGAGTTGCTGTAAATGCTAACACCATCACTAAAGAAACAAAACACAGACTAGGCAGGGGGCTCACGCTTGTAATCCCAGTACTTTGGGAAGCCGAGGTGGGAGAATCACCTGAGGTCAGGAGTTCCAGACCAGGTTGGCTAACATATAGTGATACCCCATGTCTACTAAAAATACAAAAATTCCTGGGCGTGGTGGTGCACACCTGTAGTCCCAGCTACTTGGGAAGCTGAGGTAGGAGAATCGCTTGAACCTGGGAGGCAGAGGTTGCAGTAAGCTGAGATCGTACTACTGTACTCCAGCCTGGGCGACAGAGTGAGACTCCATCTCTCAAACAAAAAAAGAGAAAGAAAACTCAGAACGCAGAGGAACTGGGGCAGCCAGCAGGGTTTGGACCCGAATGACCAATTCTTCAGCTAAATCTAAATGAATGCTCTTCATCTTTTTCTCTCTCTCTCTTTGATGTGACTACCTTCTTCTTTTTCTTCTTCTTTTTTTTTAATTCTCTTTTCTCTTGGTTTCCAATGTATCACTCTTTTAAATTTCTTACCTATCTGCTCCCTCCTTTGCTGGCATGTGAAGGAAAAGGAGCAATTGAAAGAGGCTCTCTGTTTTTGGCCCACTTCCTATCTCTCTTGTCTCTCGTTCTCTGGTAATTGCCCACCTCCAAGCTCTTCAATTACTCGCTATGGACTCGGGGACTTCTAACTCCAAGGTGCACTCCCATCTCTCTCATCAGTTCCAGACCTTTTGGTACAATTGCCTACTGAATATTTTCCCCAGCTGTCCTGCAGGAGGGATTCTGCATCTCAAACTGCACTCTTGCCTAGACATCCCCTGCTTCTCCCCATGTAGGCCTCATCTCAGCAGATGAACCCTCCATCCATCTGGAGACTCAGAGTCCTCCGGATCTTAAGTTGCATGAATGCAGGGACCATTTCACTTGGTTGCCACTCGCACAGTGAGTGGCCCACACATAGCAAGCACTCAACTATTGGTATAGTCAATAAAGGAGGCCTTTGGGTTTCTAGCTTCTGTCAACCTTCAAGGAATGAAAGTTGTCCTCTACCTTTCTCCCATCCCACTGCGGCATGAATTAACTGAATTTGGCACCATTTGCTTCAGAAAGCCTTCCCTGACCACCACTCCGCTTCCCATCCTGGTCTGCTAAGACTCACAATTTCCTGCTGATACAAGAAAAACTTCAGCCGAATTAAATTTAAAGAGTTTAATTGAGCAGTGAATGACTCATGAATCAGGCAGCCCCCAGAATCACAGCAGATTCACAGAGAATCCAGGGGTGCCTCATGATCAGAACAAATTCACAGACGAAAAAGGTAAAGTGATGTACAGGAATTGGAAGTGAGATACAGAAACAGTGAGATTGGTTCTAGCTCAGCGTTCGCCTCATTTGAACACAGTTTGAACACTTAGCAGTAAGTGAGTGGTTGAAGCATGGCCACTGGGACTGGCCAACACTCAGTCATATGATACAGGTGCATACTACTAAGGTTTTCAATTTTGTCTATTATGCTAGGTTACAGTTCATTCACAAGCACTCAAATATAAAAATACAGAGTCCTTCTCAGGCCATACTTAATTGCTCTAACACTGCATACACCTTAACCATACCACATAGCATATGGTTTCCATGTCAGTTTCACCCACCAGTTCCTTAAGGGATAAAGCAGGTATCTTCTTTAGATTCTGGTGCCTACTTGTTTGATGAAAGGAAGGAGGGGTGAGGAAAGCAAGGGAGGGAGGAGACTGACAGACATTCTGAGGCGGGTGTCCAGATATCCTGAGGGCTGTGGCAGAGAGGAATGTGAATTAACCATGGTAATGCCTCCAGGGCGATGGTTGTTTGCCCCAGAAGATGTGTGCAGGGCAAACTCTCTTATGCCTGCAGGGATAGTGAAGGAAGGTAGTCTTAGGTATAAGGCACCCAAAAGTAGTGGGACTGTGATGAACAGAGAGGACGTGCTCTGTCTAAAGGGAACAAGCTAATAATTGCTATGTAGAAATGCTGGCCTTGTGTGGCCAGACCGATTGCATTTTTTTCTTTCTTTTTTTTTTTCTCTTTGAGATGGAGTCTCACTCTGTCACTCAGGCTGGAATGCAGTGGCGTGATCTCGGCTCACTGCAGCCTCCGCCTCCCAGGTTCAAGCAATTCTCCTACCTCAGCCTCCTAAGTAGCTGGGACCACAAGCGCGTGCCAACACGTCCAGCTAATGCTTTTATTTTTGATGGAGATGGGGTTTTACTATGTTGGCCAGGCTGGTCTTGAACTCCTCACCTCAAGTGATCTGCCTGCATGAGCCTCCCAAAGTGCTTGGGAGTATAGGTGTGAACCACCACGCCCGGCCTGGATTTTTTTTCTAAATTCTTTTTTTTAATGTTAAAAAAATTTTTTTTGATCATTTTGTTTGTTTGTTTTTGAGATGGAGTTTTTCTCTTGCTGTCCAGGCTGGAGTGCAATGGTAGGATCTTGGCTCACCCCAACCTCCGCCTCCCAGGTTCAAGCGATTCTCCTGCCTCAGCCTCCCGAGTAGCTGGGATTACAGGCACATGCCACCATGCCTGGCTAATTTTGTATTTTTAGTAGAAACGGGGGTTTCTCCATGTTGGTCAGGCTGGTCTTGAACTCCGGACCTCAGGTGATCTGCCTGCCTCAGCCTCCCAAAGTGCTGGGATTATAGGTATGAGCCACTGCGCCCAGCTTGACCATCATTTTAATCAGTTAATACTGATTATATTTTTTCCCCAAAGAAGTGAGAATTGATATTTTGGAACAAGAAATCTCCTACATTTTAAATCTTGGTCACATTAAGCGTTAGACTAGATTCTGCCCTTGATTTGACAGTTTGTGGTTTCTGGTACAAAACTTCTGATGTCAAGTGATTGGACCGCCTTGGCTTTCTGTTAAACCTCAGCTACAAACCTTCTAGTAAGTGGCTGATGCTGTCCATTTAATTTTATTTATAATATATAAAATATATAAATATATAAAACAACATTACATATATAATATATATAATACATATAATACACATAATAAAATATATAAAACATTACATATATTATATATAATATATAATGTTTTATATATTTAAATATATATATTTAAAATATATGTTATATATTATATATGTAATGTTCTATATAATATTAAAAATATATATATTTTATATATCTATATGTAGGTGTGAGCCACTGTGCTGGGCCTGGATGCTGTATAGTAATAGCAGCAGTTTTGAGGCACCAGCAGACTGCAGACCTGTGACCCAGTGAACAGAAGTTCTCAGAACAGCCAAGTAGCTGCTAGGTCACTCCCCAGCCACCTGACCTCAGCAAACCATGTTCTCTGCAGCTGGCTGTCCTGATCTGTGATAGTGGGGATGCAATGTCTGCTCCGTACATGGACGAGCTGGTACGAAAACATAGCAGGAAATAGCACAGGAAACGTGTAAGCGCATCTAAAACGATATGTGCATATTTGTGTAATGCTTAACACATTACATGTGTGTTTTCAAGTGAAATGTAAATATGGTGTTAATTTTAATAATAATGACCCACTCCACAATAGTGTAATGTCTAGCAATTTGAAAATTTGCAGTGGTGATCTGGGTGGTGGTGACACTGTTAATGTTGTTGATTTAAAGAGAAGTGTTACGTAGCTGCCTTAGAAACATTCAGTTACAGCTGGGTGGCAGAGGGGCCCAGGCAAGCCGACCTAGACACAGAGCTACTGAGGAGAGCTGACTTCATCCAGGGAGGATGTAAGTGGGCATTCTTTCATTCATCAAACAAATATTAACTGGTTTCCTATCATATCTGTTTTGTTCATTGCTCTATCCTCAGTGCTCAGAAAAACTCATTGCCCTGAAAAGGTTTACGTTGTAATAGGGGGAGGCAGTTCATGTACAGACGTGTTTATCTTAGGTCATAAGTGCTTCAAAGAGAAGTGAGACTGGGGGATAGACCAGGGATGGGAGGGAGGGAGGAAGGGAAATTGTATTAGGATAATTAATAGCAGCTGCCTCAACAAACAAACCCTGCAATTTCAGTGGCTTAGTCTGACAAAGCCACTGATTTTTCTTTCACAAAGTACAATTGGGGTCAGTGACTCAGGGACCCAGGCTCCCTCCGTCTTCTGGGATCTCCAAGGCAGGAGAAGAAAGGAGGGACACAGAGCCCCATGACTCTGAGCAAATGCACTGACGTTGTAGCACGGTGGATCTCTCGGGGAAGAGGGCTCCAGGGAGGGAGGACAGCAAAGGCAAAAATGTCAGTGAGAAATGTGCTTGGCTTGTCCCAGAAATAGTAAAGAAACCACTGTGGCTTCTTTCAGTGGAAAACGGTGTTGGAAAGATAGCCAAGGGCCAGGCCATCTAAGACCTCTCAGGCCAAGGGAGGAAGTAAGAAATGCAATTACTTGGGGTCATTTAGTGTCCCTTAAAAACTTTACAGAAGCATTATGGATGGTTATAATGATTGTGTAAATAAACTATGAATAATATGCTCCATTTTCTAGAGAAATCTTTACAAAATATGTTACTGCCTCTATTTCCCTGAGTGAACTGTTATAGGTTGTTAATGCTTGAGCACAATTTTCTACCTATCCAAGACCCTCTCGAGGTAGGGTTTTTCCTGCCACTAGTGGCATAGGGCCAAACATCATGGCAGCCCATCATGATAGCCCATCTTCATCCTTCTGGAAGCCCGATGCGTGGCAAGCACAAAGGTCTCCCACTGGACTCCTACAAACTAAGCACCTGCAGAAGGCCATGCCCCAGTGCCACAAACAACCTCAAACATGCAATAGTTCCTCAACCACTGTTTCTAGAGCAGCTCAAACAGTTTGTAAAAACCATCATTTTAAACTCCTGGAATTTTCACACCTGAAATAAGCCCAAAGTTAACTGTACTTAATTCTAAAGAGTAACTACTAAATGAATAGATGGGGTGAAACTAAATTTATTTATCTTACATATTCCAGGTTAACTTTTCAGAAGTAAAATGAGTTGTTTTCTAGAGATTTAGGTAATGTTGAGTAACTACTAAATGAATAGATGGGGTGAAACTAAATTTATTTATCCTACATATTCCAGGTGATTTTTTCAGAAGTAAAATGAGTTGTTTTCTAGAGGTTTAGTTAATGTTGACTTCATGTTTCTGACCACATGAAATGTTGGCATTGAAATTCAATGACCCCTGTTGCTTACTCTGAGAATAGTCAAACCCCAGAATTTTCAGCTAAAAATGTAATCTAGAATTTGCTTACTGAATTGAATTAAGGTTTTGCATTAGTATAAACACTGTGGGAGTAATTCTGGCATAGTGGGTTGATGGTTTTGTATAAGATGCTTAGAATACCACAGCCCTTACAATAACTGTACACTCTTCTGGCCCGTTTCCCAGATTTCCTTGAAAAGGGTCAGAGGACAGGCTGAAATTAATGACACATGAATGCTGAAGCCCAATTAGAAGCGTCTTCAAAGGAATAATTAGGTTAGGCTAGACTTAATAAGAGGGGATTAAGAGAAGAAAAGGTTTGGGCAAATTATACACTGAAGGAAAAGAAGGTAGGAAACAAGGCAACCATAGATCGGAGCTGATTATTTCAGGAAGTGATTTTTGATCTGTTTATCTTAAAAATAATATAAATATAGTGAGACATAGAGACAACAGATGGATGGATGGTCGTTGACCGCAGACTAGGAGTGGCAGTGTGAACACTGGGACGGGACGCCTCCTGGTGCATGCACCCTGCAATTGTGAGTTTAGTACCCCTATTCCCTTTGTGAAAGAGGCCAGGAATTTTGCTTTCTCTAAATAACAATAACAGCAGCAGAAGCAGCAGCAAACGCTTCAAATCTGCTTACCCTGCCAGATACCGTTTCACTTTCCTCATCTGTGAAATAGGGATTACTTTATGATCGAATCCCCACAACAACCCCTGGAGGTAAGTACGATATAAGTGACTTGCTCCAGGTCGTACAGCTAGTGTCAGAACACAGACAGATTCAGAAGCCTGGCTCCGAAGTTTGAGCTCTCATTCACTGCACTACATATATCTTTGGGAGGAGAGGCGACACATGCAGGTAATAAATGTGTGCGCATTTATTGCACTGGAAACTCTTCAGTTCCTCCCTCTGTGCATGATCCTTTGCTTCTAGTTTTGTCAATCACAGCACCTTCCCTGGCCCTTACTTTGTTCTTGTCAATCTCCTCTCTTTGAGCAGAAGAGGGAAGGGAGCTTGCTTCATACGTGAACAGCCCCTCGCTAGAGGCATCCTGTTTTCTTAGTGCAATCGTTAATTTGCATTGCAAAATGCTTTATTACGTGAGTGGGTTAAGTCATTCTAGGAGCATTCACTGAGCGCTCAGAGTGGGAACCTTTATCAGGCGTGCAAATACTAACTTACCTTCTACAGAATGTTTAACTTAAATGCCTAAAAATTCTCAGATAATTCACCTCGGAGTAGAAATCCCTTTCAGCCGCGCTCACTCCGGCGCTCGGCTTCGCAGCACCGGCCACGAGGGGGCAGTGGCCACCGCAAAGCTGAGGGGGGCGGTGGGCTCGGCGGCTCGGCCATCGCTTGCTCTCGCCTGGCACGCGGCTCTCGGCCGTGGATTAGCGCCGCTGGAGACGTGGGAGGCCGCGGGCCCCGCCCCCGACCGGCGGCGGCGGCGGCGGCCCAGCGCGGCAGTCGGCGCTGCAAAGCGGAGGTGCTCCGAGCGAAGCTGCGCGGAGGGCGCGACTGGCGGGTTTGGGCAGCGTGGGAGCGCCGCCTCCCGACCCCTAGTCCGCGCGCCAGGGCTCAAGCAGCACCGCGGGCCCCTCAGGCGAGCCTCGGCTCGGGGCGCCGGGAGTCGGGACCGCCCGGCGGGGCGCCTGGACCATGGCGCTGCGCGCCCGGGCGCTGTACGACTTCAGGTCGGAGAATCCGGGCGAGATCTCGCTGCGGGAGCACGAGGTGCTGAGCCTGTGCAGCGAGCAGGACATCGAGGGCTGGCTGGAGGGGATCAACAGCCGCGGCGACCGCGGCCTTTTCCCGGCCTCCTACGTGCAGGTGATCCGCGCCCCCGAGCCCGGCCCGGCGGGAGACTGCGGCCCAGGCGCCCCGGCCCGCTACGCCAATGTGCCCCCCGGGGGCTTCGAGCCCTTGCCCGCCGCGCCACCCGCCTCCTTCAAGCCGCCGGCCGACGCCTTCCAGCCGCTGCTGCAGCCACAGCAGGCGCCGCCTCCGAGCACCTTCCAGCCGCCCGGCGCGGGCTTCCCGTACGGCGGGGGCGCCCTGCAGCCGTCTCCTCAGCAGCTCTACGGCGGCTACCAGGCCAGCCAGGGCAGCGACGATGACTGGGACGACGAGTGGGACGACAGCTCCACCGTGGCGGACGAGCCGGGCGCGCTGGGCAGTGGCGCATACCCGGACCTCGACGGGTCGTCCTCGGCGGGCGTGGGCGCAGCCGGCCGCTACCGCTTGTCCACCCGCTCCGACCTGTCCCTCGGCTCCCGCGGCGGTTCTGCACCCCCGCAGCACCACCCGTCGGGGGCCAAGAGCTCAGCCACCGTGAGCCGCAACCTCAACCGCTTCTCTACCTTCGTCAAGTCCGGCGGGGAGGCCTTCGTGCTGGGGGAGGCGTCAGGCTTCGTGAAGGACGGGGACAAGCTGTGCGTGGTGCTGGGGCCCTACGGCCCCGAGTGGCAGGAGAACCCCTACCCGTTCCAGTGCACCATCGACGACCCCACCAAGCAGACCAAGTTCAAGGGCATGAAGAGCTACATATCCTACAAACTGGTGCCCACGCACACGCAGGTGCCTGTGCATCGGCGCTACAAACACTTCGACTGGCTGTACGCGCGCCTGGCGGAGAAGTTCCCGGTCATCTCCGTGCCCCACCTGCCCGAGAAGCAGGCCACTGGCCGCTTCGAGGAGGACTTCATCTCCAAGCGCAGGAAGGGCTTGATCTGGTGGATGAACCACATGGCCAGCCACCCGGTGCTGGCGCAGTGCGACGTCTTCCAGCACTTCCTGACATGCCCCAGCAGCACCGACGAGAAAGCCTGGAAGCAGGGCAAGAGGAAGGCCGAGAAGGACGAGATGGTGGGCGCCAACTTCTTCTTGACCCTCAGCACGCCCCCCGCCGCTGCCCTTGACCTGCAGGAGGTGGAGAGCAAGATCGACGGCTTCAAGTGCTTCACCAAGAAGATGGACGACAGCGCGCTGCAGCTCAACCACACGGCCAACGAGTTCGCGCGCAAGCAGGTGACCGGCTTCAAGAAGGAGTATCAGAAGGTGGGCCAGTCCTTCCGCGGCCTCAGCCAGGCCTTTGAGCTGGACCAGCAGGCCTTCTCGGTGGGCCTGAACCAGGCCATCGCCTTCACCGGAGATGCCTATGATGCCATCGGCGAGCTCTTCGCGGAGCAGCCCAGGCAGGACCTGGACCCCGTCATGGACTTACTAGCTCTGTATCAGGGGCATCTGGCCAACTTCCCGGACATCATCCACGTTCAGAAAGGTAAACCCTGGCCCTTAGAGCAGGTGATATGGAGTGTATTGTGCGTGCTGAAAGGGGTAACTTTGACATCAGTATCACTGTGGGTTTCAGACTCACTCATACTCTGCAGGTGGGGAAGCGAGCGAAGACGTGAACGCCTGGGTCTTTTCCCTAGGGTGGAAGGTGGATTGCTCGACAGGCAGCTTCCTCCTCGAGTATCTCTCCGTAGGGAGTGAGTACTCTTCCTGGAAGGTTCAAAGAGTACCTTTGATGACAGTGCTACCATTTTAGAGTTTGAATCATGAGCTGCTCAGATCTGTAATCTTGAGACTAGGGTAGAATTAGAAGGAGACCCAACCATGTTGGGCATCTGTTTGAACACTGCGCTGTCACTTAGTGGCGGGTTGCAAAAAGTGAGGAAGTAATGGGGAAGAACTGATGTCTGCAAATGAAGAGAGAAGTCTGCCTTCACCCTTCCATACCTCTCCATCTCTGCTTTGCTAGACGAATTAAGATAATTCTCTGAGCTAAAGAGCTTCCTGCAAAGAATTCTTGCCTGCAGCCTTTGCGAAGTGAAGTAAAAGGCCCACTCTAATTTCAGGAAAAGCGTACTCATCTTGAGTTTGGAATCTATTAATGTACTGAAATTGAGAACATTGTTTAGGAGAATTGTATAGAGATACTACATAGAGTGAATCTAATCTGAGTATTGTACCTGAGAGCAGTGTTACTGGTATCCCAGTGAGTTAGCTGTCCAACTGTTAGAGCTAATGAGTTATTAATAGTTGTTAGTGCCTCTGACCTTTGCTAAAGCACTGGAATTTGCAAATTAAAAAAATAAAATATAGCAGTAGTGCTTGTCTTAACATTTCTCACTAATGCGCATTCTGATATAATGCTTTGATTGAAAGAATGGGGAGGTGTGGGAGTTAGGGAGGCAGTCTTGCCTGTGAAAGTCCAGTGTATGGGCGGCTGGGCAGAGGGAGTCATCCAATCCCACCTCCTGAGCAGGAAATCCTACGTTTTCTGAGCCGGTCTGGTCGTTAGTGATGAGTGCTCGCTGCCTTTCTGGTGTGCCAGGCTGTTTATGAGCAGCCCTGATATCTGGCATGTCTTTCCTTGTATTGAACTGAAGTTTGCCTTCTTTGATTGTCTTTCTGTTCCCTGGGGCCGCCTTCAGACATTTGGAGACAGCAGTCTCGCTTCCTTCCTCTCTGCTTCTTTCCTTCCCCTTTCAAATGTGTGACTGGTCTTCTGACTCTTATGGGGGAAGGGGCTTGCTGGGGGAATGATCAAACACTTTGAATCTTGTTGCTGCTGCTGAAATGGAGTACCCTGGACATCAGTACTAATTTTAGTAGAGAATTGTAATTTTCTTGGCAATTTGCAATTTGTAAATGCAGTCTAATACTGAATTTGCTTTTTGTGCAGTCATATTGCTGTTGGCCTATATTAAACTTGTATTTACATTCCCTCCTCCTTTTTTTTTTTTTTTTTAAACATTATTATGAATCTTTGACTTTTTTGACTGGTGTTGGTGGAACTGACTTTGTGAGCCTTTAATGGAGGAACTTAGCATTTAAATTCCATCGCGTTACATCATTCTGGACCTGTGCTGGCTGCCCTTTTACACAGTTCTGTGAGTTTGCGCAGATTGTCGGTAAATAGTTGAAAGGAGGGAACCAAGTGCAGACACTTGGATATGTGTGCTGGGCTGCCAGTGTCTGTCAACTTTAGGTTGGTATCAGTTCATTCACTGTCAATCACACCATGTACTCGGCCTTTGTCTAGTGCCCTGCTTTTGAAATTATGTATAGAAAAGGTGTGGTGTGTGTTCTAATATCTATTTTGAGTTTACAGCAATGGTCTACTTAGTCTTTTGAACCATCTGGTTATGGCCAGGCTCACACCTGTAATCCTAGCATTTTGGGAGGTCGAGGCAGGAGGATCGCTTTAAGGCCAGGAATTCGAGGCCAGCCTGGGCAACATAGTGAGACCCTTGTGCCTACAAAAAATAAAGAAGTTAGCGTGGCATGAAGGCTCATACCTATAGTCCTAGCTATTAAGAAGGCTGAGGCTGGAGGATTGCTTGAGGCCAGTAGTTTGTTTGAGGTTGCAGTGAGCCATAATCACACCATTTCCCTCCAGCTTGGGTGACAGAGCAAGACCCTGTGTCCAAAACAAAAAACAAAAACGTATAGTTTGTTAATTGATTTTGTAGAGAGAGGTGTCTCGCTGTGTTGTCCAAGGTTGTCTCTAACTCCTGGGCTCAAGCAATCCTCCCGCCTCAGCCTCCCAAAGTGCTGGGATTACAGGCGTGAACCACCATCCTTGGCCTAGTTTATCTTTTTTAAATTATAGAGCTGGATTTGTCTCCTGTTACTTGGGATTTGAAAAACTTCCTTCATTAAAACCAGTATCATTTTATGTGGCTTAAACAGATTCAAGAGCACTAAACATAACCTCTAGGAACTTTGTTCTTTCTATCAACCTCAGAAAGAACAGCAGTTGATATTCAGTATAGTTTGTTTCTGCTGTAACCTTGGTGTGTAATGTACAGTGAGCCTGTGTCCCTAAATGACATGTCTTTAGAAAGTACTACCATTTAAAGTGACAGTGTGCAATACTTCAGGCTAAAAGCATTTGCTTACAGCCAGTGTTTCTCAAGGATGCAGATGTAGGGCATTTTTAGGAGTATAGATGAGACAAACATCATAAGACAGGGTAAAGCTTTTTGAGTGTATTCAGGGCTTGTGGTTGTAAAGAGCATCTCAGTTCCATCACCTCCCCCACCCCAACTGTTACACACTTGAAATCTGGCTGATGTGACTGAGAAACTGATTATTGGTCAACAGAGATAGAACTTTTCCATCAGTGCTGAAACTTGTTTTGAACAGTGCTGTGTTAAACTGCTGGCTGTAGTTTAACTATCAACCCCATCGTAAGTTTCTCCAGCAAATTATCATCTCTTGATGTACTTTCCTGATAGCTTTATTTTTACTTGGTCACCTCATAGTATCTCCTCCTTGCCATATAGGCTTAATTAATACAAACTGGGAAGGGGGAAGCAAGATCCTTCTTTGCTGAACTTCCCAGGCCTTCAACCCGAGTGACATTTCAGTAGTGTGAGCATCTCTTGCAGTGTGCCTTTGTGTCCTGTTCAGAAAACAACACCGTTTTCAGGACGGATGTTTGAGGCCATCCTGGTGAGAACCCAGCTACAAAATGAGAGTAGAAAACTCAGATACTCTTAAATGTGGAGGGCTGGCATTTTCCTGACTATACGAAATACTGAACCCATCCTTTAATAATGGTTTTAGTGTACATACTTTCTGCAAAAGTGAAGAAAGCCATATGGTTCCTTCAGCTAAAAGAGAATTCTGGAATTTTGATTTTTTTTCTGTCAACAAATGGAGTCTTAGATAAACAGAACTATGTAGGTTAATGGAATTGCGTGAAGAAAGATGGCAGTTTGCTGTAGTTTGTGGTACGTTAGATGGGAATTCAGAATCTGTGGTAATTTTATTTGTGTTTTGCTTTGACCTAACAGGAGTCCTTTAAGTTCTTTGTTCATAGGCAGCTCATTGATCCCAACTAGGCAGTGTGCACGTTTATCACCAACATGTGACCCCTGTGGTCCTGGTTTTTTTTTTTTTTTTTTCCAAAAATGATAGCATTTTATCTTCTCCCTCCTTATCATGCCTGTCTGCAGTATACCTTTATAATGCTGATGTTGGTGAGTTTGGGCTAGTACTGAAGAATGTATTTTATTATTAGTTTCTTGGCATATTCAGTTTTGTTTTCAAAGATATGATAGATCTGTAATATTTAATAAAGCTAAATCTGGATGGCAGCAAGTTAAGGTTTAAAAGCTTTAGGTTTACCTCATGGGGCTGTTGCGAAAAGGAAAGACTGTAAAAGATTATGAGAAATACTGATTTCATTCTTGTTTAGGAATTTGGACTAAATATAGATGGCTAGAGGGAGTTACTTTAAGTGAAATGTCTTTGTTCCAGAGAAAAGGTGTAAAATCGTGTTAAATTGATTTGTCAGTTTGGGTTGTGTGAAGCAGGGAGGCAGGACTAGATAAGTACATAGGCAGTCCTGTTTTCTGTCCTCTTAAATATGCAGAACCTATTTCATTGCTAAGTGTTCCAGATATAGCCCTTTTTCAATAAAAAACAGCGCCAGGACCTCAGGAATGGTATACCAGTAGTGGGCCTATCAATCTTGCTGGGTAGAATTTCACCATTGTGCTTCCTTTTACCACTAGTAGAGTTGACTTGATGGCCCTCAGACATTAATTAAAGATAGCTGGAGTCCCAGCAGGGCACACAAGGTATAGCTGGGCCACAGTGAGACCTTCCCTGTCTGCTTCCCATGCTCCTGTGGCTAAAAATAGCCCTGAAAGGGTGGTGCCAGGAATACAGAGAAAAGCTCTAAGAAGTCAGGGCTGTTTGCAAATTCATCCTTATTTTCGAAACCTTTGGGCTAGAAGTTGAGGCTGTTCATCCTTTTTGTTTTCGCTCCATCTTAGTTAAACCCGTTTTTCCTCTCCCCTGCATTTACCCCAGCTGTTATGTAGAAAGATGTGAAGTCTTTTTAGAGAACACATCTGGAGCTGCTTCGCCTTTGCCCCAGTTTGTGTTTTCTTAGTGATAATAAGGTAACCTTTGGGGCTTTCGAAATACGTGACTCAGTTCCTTGGTTAAAATATAAATGTGACTGGCCAAGGACAGTCTTGGGTATGAAACTGGGTGTGGGCACTGCTCATACCACCCTGTCAGGGGTTTCTCAGACTTCTTTTTTGAGCTGCAAAGCCTTCAGAGTCACACTGATCACAGCGAGATTGGAAGGAGGCCGAGGACCTGCACTCTCACCCACCTTCTCCCAGTAACTCAGGGAGCCTATGGGGTTTCCTTGTTCAGAAATGCCATCCTGTCTGGTCATCTTAGGACTTCGGAGCATGATGCCAGAACTCAAACAAGTGAGAAGTTGTGTAATTCACTTACAAACACTTCCCTTAAGCTAATATGTTCCTTCTCTTTGGGCTGAATAAAAAGCTATTATTGTATTGCCCCATGTATTTTTAAATCTAAGTATCAGGTTAGATTTAATTTGCCATATATTTTTGAAGCTCCATGTCATTAACTAAAGGATTATAAAGTGGCAGAGTAATGCTGCCCTCTGTTTGATGCAATTATATCCGGAAGGCAGACTTGTATCATATCCCACATTTATACAACACAGACTAGAATCTGCCTGTCTGCCAGTGTCTGCAGGAGGGGTGGGTAGGCCTCTGGTCTTCAGTGAGTTCTTGGACTAGCGATAAAGGCAGGTCAGCTAGCCTTGGCAGTTCCCTGTGCCAGGTTTCTGAGAGCCTGGTTGAGGGGCTAGTCTGCCTCAGGAGTTGCACCAAGGGGATGAGATGGGGCTGGGTCTGCTGAGGGAACTGTGCCAGTGAAGGGGTGGCATGCCAAGCCAAGAAGCCGTGAGTGCAGAGCCTCATCGAAGTGTGAGCTGGCCTGTCTGGACCAGCGTGAGCTCTGAAGGGCCAGTGTGAGCGTGGAGGAGTTTTGGACAAGTTATTTTAACCTGCATAACCCTCAGTTATCTTTGGCCAAGTGGGGGCACTTCCTCACAAGGTCAGCATGAGAATTAAATGTTATGGTTCATAGTAGCTAGTCACTACATGTTTATTTTTGAAAAATGGATGGGTGAATTTAAAAGGAGAAGGCAGCCAGGCATGGTGGCACATACCTGTAATCCCAGGTACTTGAGAGGCTGAGGGAAGGAGGATCACTTGAGCCCAGGAATTCAAATCCAGCCCGGGCAACACAGTGAGTGAGACCTTGTCTCTTAAAAAAAAATAAAAATAAAATTAAGGGCACTCTCCTTTGAAGGACAATTCCAGTAATCTTATCATTCCTCCTGGCAACCTATTGCCACCCGAATGGCAGGCAAAAGTACAAAAGCCTAAAGAGTCTTTAGCAATTAAATATGTACTTTAATCAGTTTGCCCTGTATGGCACACCAGAAGTAATGGTACTAGGGATAAATGTAGATGTTATTTGGAATCCCTGGTTTGCAGTTGTTTACCTTGAAGAGTGTACGTGAACTGTCTCCTCCTGGCTCCCCCAACCCATATCACTTATATTCTGGTGCAAATCACTTAATGTTTCTGGGCTTCAGTTTCCTCATCTGTAAAAGTGAGGTTCATGATTTCCCAGGTCCCATTTTGTTAGCTGATTTCTAAAAAAAATAAGAGTAGTTTTAAGTATGCAGGAAACTTTTAGACGTTGTTTCAGGCTGGTTTTAATAGTGTTCTGTCTGCTTATGTGACTGTTATCTGGGAACATGAAAAGCCCTTATTAACTGATGTGAAAGAGCATTTATGCACATTCAGTTCAGATCAGTGAACATGCATTGCCGGCTTACCTCACTAGGTACTTCAAATGTGAAAGTATTAATATCTGGCCTGTTGCCTCCTGGTGAGGGTTCCCAGGTGTCCTGAAACTGCGGTATGGTAGACAGCTGGAGCGACTTCTCTCTGACCCAAATTAATAGGACCACCAAAGAGATACATTATGATGGTTTTTTTTTGAGATGGAGTCTCCCTCTGTCGCCCAGGTTGGAATGCAGTGACGCGATCTCGGCTCACTGCAACCTCCACCTCCTGGGTTCAAGCGATTCTCCTGCCTCAGCCTCCCAAGTAGCTGGGATTACAGGCATGTGCCACCACACTTGGCTACATTTTGTATTTCTTTAGTAAAGACAGGGTTTCACCATGTTGGCCAGGCTGGTCTTGAACTCCTGACCTCAAGCAATCTACCCACCTTGGCCTTTCAAAGTGATGGGATTACAGGTGTGAGCCACTGCACCTGGCCTCTGATATTGATCTTATAGCTTGATTAAACTTTAATTTGAATGAATTTTAGTTTACATGTCATTTCTGTACCTTTTCTTATGACTTATCTCTCACTGTGATTTGACTTTTCTGCTAAATAAATTGTTATTTAGCAGGTAACAGGACAGTGAAGATAGGGGAGGTAAAATAATTAGATTTATTCATAGAACCCTCTAAAAGATAAACTGGATTTTATTCAACAAACACGTATGTACCCATCATTGTCCAGGCACTATTCAAGATAACTAGCTAGTGTTGCATCAGTGGCCAAAACAAGATCCCCACCCTTGTAGAACTTGCAGTCTAGCAGGGTGGAGACACTCATTGAAAAACAAACACAGGAAGTAAGTTTTAATGTATGTTGGAGTTTAGTGTGTCCTAGGAGAAAAAAGTAGAGCAGGGAAAAGAGGGCATGGGAGGCAGGATGAAGTACTAGAAAGAATGCTCAAAGTAGGTCTCATTGAAAAGGTGAGATTTAAGTGAGACCTGAATCGTTCTGGAGTCGGAGGAGTCATCCAAGCAGGTATCTCAGTGGAGAGCTTTTCAGGCAGAGGGGATAGGTAAAGTAAGGCCCTGGGATGGGCATGTGCCAGACAGGTTGAGGAACAGCAAGTCCAGGTGGTTGGAGTTAAGAGGATCCTAGTAGGAGATGAGGTCATGGAAAGTCAGATTTGCAAGGCTTTGCAGGTCACTGTTAGGACTTGGAATGAAAGCCCAAGTCAGATGGAAGCAATTACAGGATTTTGAGCCAAGGTATGACATCCAGCTGGACATATTAACAGACTTACTCCAGAGCGATGAGAATAGAATGGCGTAAGGCAGTCAAAGGTGGATGGAATCAGGGAGCCAGTAGGAAATACTCCAGTAAGCTGGGTGAGGGATGCTGCTGGCCTGGACCAGAGTGAAGACAACAGAGGTGGTGGTGGGGGTCCCCCTCCAGATATATTTTGAAGGTAGAATCAACAGGTTTCCTGCGGGATAGAATTGTGAAGGATGTGGCATGCCAGAGAAAGAGGAGTCATCAAGGGTGACTCCGCAGATTTGACCTGGCCTACAATAAGAATTATCAGAACAGGGATGGGGAGCGGCAATCAGGACTTGAGTTTTCTTCCTTTAGGTAGATGGGGCTCATGCGTTCTCCCCCACCCCACCCCCAACACAAGCATTGTCAAGCTTCAGGTCTAGTCCCCTTCCTTGGAGTTATCCCCCTTGGATTGTAGTCCTTTTGTGAATAATTGTCGTATGCAGTGCTCAGTTATTAATGTGCGGATTATGTTTTTATGTTCTTACATTGTATAGCTGTTAAATACTGTTTTATACATGTGCAGCAAGTACTTAATGAATGCCTGTTGAATTAAGAAAGTAGACACTCAGTAGCCACTTGGCTGATCTTGAAATAGATTTATAAGATGTTTTGTTTTTCCATTTATATGATGATGGATAACAGTCTAAAAGTGTACAGGAAATAAAGATAGAATCTGGATGTATTTTATGGATGAAGTCATTAACATGTGAGTGATTTAAAAGTCTTAGAATTATGTGCTTATGAAATGACTTTCCATAGTTCATTGGGGAGGGGAGAAGAAGTTTGAAAATGCTTAAGGCACCAGAAAATTAATATTGTATACCTCATGATTTCACTTTATATTGATTCTTGGTGTTTAAACTTACGCATGCGCGCGCACACACACACACACACACACACACACACACATACATAACACACACACATTTTCCTCATTAGTAAGTTTTAGTTATGTCTTTACTGGGGTCTCGTTTGCTTAATTCAGAGCACAAGGTCCACAGAACAAATTCCACCTTGTTGATTGACCTGGATACACATGGAGCATTGAGCTCATGTAGGTACCTGCCCTCAAGGAAGGCTCACTCAGTTCCACGAGGGAGGTAGGATGTGTGCACAGAGGACTGAAATAAAAGGTAGATTTAACTTAGTGCTGAGAATGACAGCACATGGAAGTCCAGGAGATAGAAAGGAATTGTCAGTTTGTGTTAGAGGCTTGAATGGGCAGCATTTGGAGTCCCCCTTTGAAACATGGTCACAGTGTGACTTTTGGAGGAGCATAGGTGGAAAGTGCACTCCTGATCTTGAAATGCTTTAGGATAGGTTTGATAAGCATACGGTAGCTGTTAAGCGAGGTACCCACTGCTGAGGTCATTGAAGTGAGGAGCTCTCACTATACTGTGTGACACACAGTTGTGGACATCTACCACGATGTGAAATAGAACAGAGGGAGTAATTATGGGAGTGGATGGGAGGGTTCAGGGGTGGCTTCTGCCAGTCTTAGTCTAAGAAGAGTTTTGAAAACAAGTGGAAGTTTGCCAGGCAGGCAGAGTGATGGAAGGGCATTCTGGGCTGAACCATATGGGATCAGTCGTGGCAGCCTCTCAGAACCAGCCGCTGAGGGGATACAGCAGAAAATGCCCCCCCGCCCCACCCTGAATCTGAATCGGAATGTCTGTGCTGCCTAGACATTGGTGTTTTTTGAAAAGCTCCTCACATGCTTTTGGTGTGCTGCTGTGTTTACAGCTGCTGTTGGAGGTGATGGAGGAAACACGGAAGATCAGATGGGGTGCTGACGTGGTCAGGTCTGCTTTAGACGGACACATTGTGGTGGCAGGTGTGAAACGTGGTTGGGGGTTAAGTGAAATGCAGTAATTCAGTAATTAATTGCAGTAATTCTCACAGTAATTCAGGCAAGACGTGATAACGTCCTAATGGGAGCAGTATCCATGGGGGTGGGAGGAGAACACAGAAGGGGCTGCTTGGCTGCAAGAGTGGGGTAAGGGACAGGGAGAAGTACAAAATGAGCTGCAGACCAGAGGCTCTGGGTCACCAATAGAGATGCCTGGAGATGGCCCGGAGCGGGGACTGCAGACTACAGATTCACCCAGGCACCTACCTGTGTTTGAGCTAAGAATGGTTTTTGTATTTCCAAATGATTCTGTGTTTAGTGGTTCTCTAAGTACCTACATAATAAACTCAGTTTTCCCTCTTGACCTGCAAAACCTAAAATGCTTACTGTCTGGCTCTTAAAGAAAAAGTTTGCTGACCCTTGACTTGGAGGACAAGCAGGTTAAGGGAGTGGGAGTGGCTACTGTTTATTGAGTACTTACTATGTGATAGGCAGTATTCCAAGCATTTTATATATGTCTTTTTTTTTTTTCCACTAGAAAATTCAGAAGCAATATATTGTCTTAATTCCACACAGGGGAGTGGGTAAGACAGCAGAGTGGTTGTGAGCATGGACTAAAACCAGATGGGTTTGACTACCTGCCAGCTTCGCTGTGCAAACTTGGGCTCTGTTTCCTCATGTGTAACATGGAGTAACTATGTTATTAATACAATAACTGATCATGCAGAAAAATATTTTTTTCAGCATTAATTATTAGCTATTGCATTAGTTTCCTGTGGCTGCTGTAACAAATTCCTGCAAACTGGGTGGCTTACAGCAACAGAAATGGATTCTCTTAGAGTTCTAGAGACGAGAATTCTGGAAGGACAGTGTGGCAGTGCCATGCTTTCTTCATAGGCTCTTGGGGAGACTCCTCCTTTGCCTCTCCAGCTTCTGGTGGTTGCCAGCAGTCCTTGGTGTTCTTTGGCCTACAGCTGTATCACCTCAGCCTGTGCCTTCATCCTTAGGTGGCATTCTCCCTGTGTGTCTGTCTCTATGTCTTCCCTTACGGACACTAGTTATTTAGGGCCCACCCTAATCCGGAATGACCTTACCTTAACTAATTACATATTCAGAAACTCTATTTCCAAAAAGGGTCACAGTCAAAGATTCCATGTGGATTTTAGGCTGACACTATTTAATGCAGTACAGTTTTTAACTCCCCCAAAGTGGTGTCATCCCATTTGGTGGCTGTGAAAACTGAGGCTCAGGGAAGTTAAGTGATTCCCAGGGTCACAGAGCTAATGAGGAGAGTTAGGATTTGAGTACCTTATTTGCCTTAACGTGAGACTGGTGCTTTTTACACTACAGTACGTAATATGATTATTAGAACATTGACTCATTCTACAGGCAGTCAGCAGTCACTAAAGGTTTCAAACAGAAGAGAGACATTTAAATCGTAATTAAAATAGCTAACCTGTTCTGAAGATTTCCTGTGTGCCAGGCATGGTGCTTTGTATTTTGTATTCATTATATCTACTTAAGCTTCATAAGAGCTTTTGAGGGAAATACTCTTCTCCCCATTTTGCAGACAGGAACTGAAACACAGAATTTTTTTTTTTTTTTTTTTTTTTTTTTTTGAGATGGAGTTTTGCTCTTTTTCCCCAGGCTGGAGTGCAGTGGTGCAATCTCAGCTCACTGCAATCTCCGCCTCCTGGGTTCAAGTGATTCTCCTGCCTCAGCCTCCCGAGTAGCTGGGATTACAGGTGCCTGCCACCATACCTGGGTAATTTTTTGTGTTTTTAGTAGAGACGGGGTTTTTATTTATTGGCCAGGCTGGTCTCGAACTCCTGACCTCAGGTGATCCCCCTGCCTCAGCCTCTTAAAGTGCCGGGATTACAGGCATGAGTCACCCTGCCCGGCCAAACCACAGAAATTTAAACTGCGAGTTCCCGGAGGCATCTTTCACCGCTGCAGCCTGGCTTCCTGAGGCAGGGCTTTTGGGAGTTACTCCTGTTGGTGAGCAGAGATGAGGAAGCTCTTAGGGTAGTCTAGGTGAAAAGCTGGCTTTGGAAAGGAACAGGTGAACTTGAGATACCTGTTACGTAGCATGGCAGGACCTGGCACTGGCTCTCCTGAGGAATCTAGTGTTACCTTAGAGGTTTTAAGTTTGGGTGATAGAAAGTAGTGAAGCCAGTGTAGAAGAAGTAGGCAGACTGAGAAGAGGAGCAGGAATAAAAGGAAAGACAACGAATGGGGCAGAAGGGAGTCTTAGAAAATCCTATTTTCCAGGCCTTTTATTGTGTTTAGTTATATTGGCATTTGTGATTTTCACAAAAGCCACCTATTGTCTGCAGCAAGACATTTTTAAATACTAATAGATGTTAGTATGGATAATCTGTAAATTTTCATGTTTTATGACTTGTATTTCACGTATATTTTAAAACGTGATACATTTTTAGGTGCTTTGTTTTGTCTTTAGCTGGTTATTTATGATTTCATACAAGGAAGTCCAGATGTGGTCAGAGTGAAGACTCACAGCCACCGGATACCTGGGCCCTGCCAGTGCAAGGCAGCAGGAAAACCACAGAGTAAAGAGTGTCCTTAGGTTTAAAATAGCTGATTTAGGAATTATCTCCACAGCGTTGTGATGGTAAAGGGATGTGAAGCGGCACTCAGGATAACAATGAGGTCAGTACCGCTGTGGCTTACGTGGCAATTGGGACAATGGAGTTTACGATTTCAGATAAAAACTGGAAAAGTATTTGAAAATGAGAAATTCATTCTTTGCAAATACTCTGCCAACTCCAGCATGAACCTCAGCTCTCATATGGGGACCTGTAAGTGCTCTCCCATGGGGTCCCATAAGTGCCCTGGCTCTGTGTGTGTGGCTCACCTTTCCTTGACTTCTCTTCTAACTAAAGAGCAGGAGCCACTTTACTCTCTTCCAGGCCCCATCTAGAGGAACTTCTGTCTAGATTTATTTTAGCAGTTTCTATTTAGATTTATTTTGGCTTGGGTCTCCCTTTGTCTTTTTAGAAAAAAAGAAAGTTTACCTTTCATTAAAGGTCCTTTCCAAAGTTCACTCGTTTCTTTGGTTACAGATATGCTTGTTGTATGTCATGTGTCAAAAGTGTTGGCAGCTTGCAAACGTATCTATTGTTGCCTTTTTTTTTTTTTTTTTTTTAGTAGAGACCAGTATCCGTGCACATATCTCAGGTAATTAAGGAACTAGTCACTCCAGACCTCAGGCATCAATTTGTGTCCTCTGAATTTGAACCATTACATGGATTTTACTTTACAAAATCAGTTTTTTAAAAGTTTTATTGTATGGTCAGCATTATCAAGGATATTATGTCTACCTTATTAAAATTCTATGGGTATCAGATCTTTATGAAAAGAAGCAATACATGGTTTTCTTATTTTCAGATTTCAGAGTCTTCATCTATCTTTGCTTGGCTATAGGCAAACCAACATTTTAGCCACCATACCCAAAAACACTTCTTAAATAATGACACTGTGTTTTCAGAATTCTCCTGAAACTATCACCCTAGTAATTTTATCACATATTTAATATTCGTTATAAGCTAGAACACAAGAACTTTCATATATATATAGAATTACCCAGCAAGAAAGTTTTACCAAATAAACCACAAGAGGTACAATCATGTGATTTCGCTCTTCATTTTTGGAATGAGGTAACCTGTGTAAATATATATGCATAGTAAGTAAAAGTAATCATGTTTTAAGGTATTTATACTCAAGTGAATGTTGGTATTTAAACTGAATGTTATTCTTCCCTTAGACATTGGGTGATTGCTGAATGAAGCTATAAGAGCTACTTAATTAGAATATAACGCTTTTACCTGAAATAGACTAATGATCTTCAGAACGAAATCAAGCTTAGAGGCCTGAATTCTTTATGTGATTTCTTTTTATTTTAATCGTCAAGCAACCAGGTTTTTTCTTTTTGCATTTGACTATGCTTGCCTTGACCCTCTTCCCTCCTTTTCAAAATGGTTCAAAAGTTCTCTTTGTCATTATTATATTTATGAATTAAAAGTGAATTTTAAATTCTTTAAATTTTGATTGTTATTAGCTCTAGGGACCTTTATGAGTCCCTTGAGAAAATTGCTTTCCCTGACTTGAGTTCAGTATTAATTTTGTACCCTCCAGAGTTTATTAATGTGGTCCAAACCTGGAGCCCACTTAGTGTGAATCCATGCAGGAATAGTGTTTAGGGTCTGGAGGTGGTTTGTGGGTTGCTCATCCCTATGTCGGTGGCAGAGGCTCCGAGGAGGCATGGGGTACTGGTGTCGTGTGCTGTGTTTTGAAGTTGATCTGTGGGGCTTTTCGATCGCCATGGGTGACGCATTCCCCCTTGGGCCATATCCAAGGAAATTGCCTGAGTTGGGCAGACCCAGGTTCACATGCAGCTGGACAGTGAATAAAATTATTTAGTTTCCCTAAGTTTCACTTGCTGCCTCTGAAAATGGGGGCAGTGATTACTTTTATTTCAGGATTAAAGAGAAGAAAAAGAGACATGCAAAGTGCAGAGTACAGTTGTGCACAGAGCAGGTGCTCCTCTGTGATTATTGCGTGGCTGGACAGCTGTCCTTCTCTATTTTAGGTGGATGCTGGCCTTTGCCTTTTTGAGACATTTTGCTCAAAACAATATGAAGAACTAAAAGTAAATATTAGAATAGAGAGGGGAAAGGGTAATCAACAAGTAGGTGGAGACCAGCAGGGAGGAAGGAAAGGGGAGGGAAAGAAGTTAATGGTAGTCAGCAGGGAAGGCCAGGGTGTGGATCCCAGTGATGAGAGGATAAGAACCCAATAGGCCACGTTGACCAAATTAGCATTTTCTTTCAGCATGTTACATGTGCCAGGGAATGAAGAAAAACAGGCTGAGTCCAGTCCTGAGCGACTTCTAAGCAGCTGTCCTGGTTGCCCTTCAGCCTGTCTCCTGTTCTTTCCCGCACACCCTGGCTTCTGTTTTTTGGGGAAGGGCCCCTGGAAGACAGAAATTGAGTTAACGTTTTTGACAAATTCATGATTTCAAAATTAAGTAAGGTTCTTTCTCTCTTTCTTTCTTTCTTTCTTTTCTTTCTTTCTTTCTTTCTTTCTTTCTTTCTTTCTTTCTTTCTTTTTTTTTAAGGGAGAAAATGTAGCCTTTGGATTCCTGTTGCTTAGTGACTGGGCCTTTTGTATAATTAGTCTTAGAAGAGACAAGAGACAAAACATACTGAGAATAAGAGATCGGATTGAGGAAAGGAAGGCAGAGTTGAGGTGCAAGAACTGGATGGGGTTGGGCTAGGAGCTCTTGGAGCCATAGCAAGCCCTGTAGGGGCCTGAGTTTGGGGGTAGGCAGAAAAGAGGGAAAATGATAAGGAGGCCAGATAGCTGCTTTAAAGGGAGGGCAGGGCCTTCCCTGGTTGAAATGCCTGAGGCAGTCCAGTGTATGAGGACTTTTTTTTTTTTAACCCCTGTCTCACTTTGATGGGTCAGAAATTTCCAGGAAAGTTGTTCCTCCCTGCAAATGAGAAGCCCAGAAACATGGAATAGAAAAGTTTAGTGCAGTGCAAGTGCATCTCCTAGTGTGCTCGCTGAGTTTCAGATTATAGTGAGTTCTTAGTATGTGCTGATGGGCTATATGACTTGAGAGATTCACTACTCTCCTCAAAAACAATCAGCATTGAAATCTTTCTTAAGTGTTAGTTTTTACTGATGGAAATAGTTTAATGATGTGCTATATAAGTAGTGTGATGCTTTTGAAAATGATTTCTAATTCATATTTTATAATTTCTTAAAATTCGAGCCTTTTAAGGTAATGTACCTTGTCACATGATTAAATTCTTTTGTTTTCATTGTTTTATATTCATTGCAAACCATGAGTAATATAGTCCCTCCAAAATTGAGAACATATGTATTATAAACAAGGACAGTTATTCCTTGCTTTGCTCTTTTCAGCCTGAGCATCCTTGAAAACTTACATTGGCTTACATTGGTTAGATACAAAGAATAAAGGTAGTTAGGGATGGAAGTGAATTTAGGACATTCGATTTCTCTGGAGCTGGGACTGGTGATAGAGAAGTGGGGCAGAGTACCTTTCTCTGAGCTTGGGCAATTGCACTAATATGAAAATGAGCCCCATTGGGAAATTTCCAGGTACAGAATCAGCAGGGGAATCTAGAAGCTTTTGTTAATAACAAACCCTAAAGCAAAGTAAAACTATTGGTTTAAATTTCCTTTTAACTCTCAAAATGTAGAAAGGAAAGGACCCTTTTCAACAATGTAGCAGGGTTAAGGCTCCGTCTCAGGCCTAATGCACTCAATCTATGCCCACAGAGAGGGTAACAGGTCTCCTGAATGAGGATGCCCTGCTTGGAAGGGAGAATGGGACATGTCGGGGCTGGTAGGCAGGTGGAGGTGGAATCTTTGCCATGAATTAGCTGTGGGACTGTAAACAAGTGGCTTAGCCTCTTGCTTGTAGAATTGAGATAATTGTACCAAAAACTCTTCTAAGACCTTTTTAAAAATCTGAGAGCCAGCTCTGCCCTTCTCACCTGGGAAGCAACTCTGCCTCCTCTTCCCCAGAGGGTGTTCCAGGACTGGAGTGATGGGAAGGTGTCCTGGGGCTCCTGCTTCTCCTTTAGGAATTAGCCCTCAGGGTTAGAAAGTTCCTGAGTGCACTTTTGTCCTGTGGAAGAATTCGAATAATTCACCCAACTAATTCAATAATTAAGTTGAACTGTCAACCAAAACTTCACGATTTTCAGGAGGAGCTTATTCTAGGATCCTTCTGGCCTCCTTCACAGAAGATCCTCTGAGGAAGGATCCTGACACACAACTACAGTGTGTCAGAGGCTCAGACTGGAAGGCACTCTGGGCTTCTTTTGCCTGTTTGGGATCACTGTCATGGGATGTGGTTGGAGTCTGTTGCTTCACTTTCAATAATTATTTTTCCTGTACTTCAAATTCCTTTTAAGATGTATTTTCAGGTCGGGTGCAGCAGCTTACACTTGTGATTCTAGCAGTTTGGGAGGCTGAGGCGGGCAGATCACTTGAGCTCAGGAGTTGGAGACTGGCCTGGGTAACTTGGTGAAAACTTGTCTCTACAATTTAAATTAAACAGAGAGAGAGAAGAAAGAATTTCTTTCTGGTTGTGTAACTTGGGGAGGCTGTACTACTTCATGTGTTACCTTCTTGTAAATAGTGTTTTCTTCTGAATCGGAATCGTTACTACTTCATTGTTGGTGCTTTTAAAGATTATACTCATACTGCTGTGTATTGTCAGCCTCTTATTTAATCTCAGAATTTAATATGCACCTGCATTTTCTTTTCATAATAAAATCATAATATGCTCATACTATTCCGGTTGCACCTAACTGATAACTGATACCTAATATCTGTTAGCCCAAGAAGCAATTTCAGTTTAGAGTGACATTGTCATTGGAAAATGTTTTTCCTTCTGATTACACCTGTTTATGGTTTTCTTTCATCTTAAAGCTATTCCCCTAACTATGAGTACTGTGGGATCTTTGTTCTAACAGTGGTGCTTTTGACCTTAGACTTCCTTGTATAATTGCTTTCCCATTCTTTTGTTTCCCTCTTCTGTTTTGAAAGCAGTATGGTGGCAATATGATGTTTATGAGGGGGGAGGGGTCTGCAGGGGGCATGTTCCTCCTAAATTAGCCACTGATGTAATTGCCTGTTTTCATATTGGTTGCATGATAAAAATGTGTGGTCGTTGTGTTATTTAGATTCTGGGCAACGTTTTTAGTTTTCGTTTATGCTCCCCGCATTTGGTTAAAAAACAAGGCAGTACAGCCGCCAGAATGCTTAAAAAATACTGTCATACTTTGTTACAGCTCTGCAGCTGGTTACATTGTACCTCTGCCGTTGTTTCTTAGGCAGCTACAAATTACTTAATTTCTAAAGCTATCCTAGAAGTAGCAAGTCTATAATCTAACTGCTCCAAGAGTTTCCACCTCCAACATGCTAGAGCTGAAATTTGTGCTCTCTGCTTTTCTTGTGATGTTTACAATTTTGAATATGAATATAATTGTGAAGCGTAAAAATATGTACACGTAACACCCAGTTTGAGCATTGTCAGATCAGCTGTGAGAACCCAACCGTTTGTAACAAAACCCAAATTCTACTTCTAATCATAATACTATTTCACTGACATCTATCCAATGCTTCTAATACTGTTTCTATTGGAAAAATATATTTCCACTTTCTTTTTGAGTAAACTCAGAGCTTAGGAGCTCAGTGGGCAGAGGTGGGCAGAGGGAAGCTTCCTGGGAACCCCAGATAGTGGTTCTGTGTGTTAGTTCCCAAGTGTTAAGCACTCTTTCTCTCTGTTTATGGATCACTTGAGCTGTTTAAAAGATGTCATTTTTTTTTTTTCTGTTTACTTCTAGTCAGTAAACTAGTAAATTGACTTCCTTAATTAGCTTATCTTTTTTATAAGGAGGAAAGCACTGATGCCTTTACCGTTTGTTAAAAGGTGTATAGAAAAAGCTAATTGGAAAGTTGTGAGATGAATTTTTTAAAAAACAAATGATTTTCCTGGGAAAAGATGTATATATTTTAAAACTTGGCAAAATATTTTATGAGTTCACTTTTTTATTTGGCTTCAGATGTTGGAAAGCCCTTGTCATCCTGAACATTAACAGCCATTCTCTTCAATTCAGGATATATTCAGGAATTCTCGATTTTTAATTTAAGTATATTACTATCAACTTGTTTTATTGCTAATCATCTTTTATCTTTCTTTTGAAGGTGAGTATGGGAGAAAATCAGTTGAGTTACATTTCAGTTAAAGGAAGTTATTTTTGTTTTTAAAAACTTGCTCTACATTTGTGGGTACAATTTTATGGAGATATAATCTTTCTTGATTATACATAGCTCTTCTTATTCCACAGGTTTGCACATTTATAGTATGCTATTTAATATCTTCATTTACAATTTTATATAGTTTTTATTTTTATTTATTATTTTTTAATATATATACTTTTTATTGCATTTTAGGTTTGGGGGTACATGTGAAAAACATGCAAGATTGTTGCATAGGTACACATATGGCAGTGTGATTTGCTGCCTTCCTCCCCATCACCTGTATCTGGTATTTCTCCCTATGCTATCCCTCCCCAACTCCCCACCCCCCGCTGTCCCTCTCCTTTCCCCCCCCAACAGACCCCAGTGTGAGATGCTCCCCTCCCTGTGTCCATGTGTTCTCATTGTTCAACACCCGCCTATGAGTGAGAA